>MLQL01000010.1:410409-620874 GCA_002072365.1 Penicillium flavigenum
AAAAAAAAAAAAAGGTAGGTGTCGCACATCGCCTAACCACTATACCCAAGCGACAAAACAAACGGGGCAATACGCACTGCAATCCCACCAAACTAAACGTCAAAAGCGCCATCCTGGTGGACTCATTCCGGCCCTTGATGGAGGGCGTGCCCGCCCACCTCGCAGCCTGCGGCATCCTAATTATCCACGTGCTAGCATGCACTCAGCTTTCTTCTCATGAACCCAAACCAGAATCAGAGAGGGCTGGTGGCCTAGCCAGTAACAGATTCAAGTTGAAGACGCCTGTCCGGAAGAGACCCGCAATTCAGATTCGGATAACAGTGTGATCTAGCAGGTGTTGGGATACGCCCGGGGATTGGGAAAGGGGCCGGCAGGTGTCTAATCCTTTCGGGGAATTGAGTCGCGTGCTCTTTCGGAGCCGTCGGGGGAGCTCGCGGGGGCCGAAACGGTGCACGGTACGCTCGGCGTTCGATGTTTGTTGGCCGCGCGGATTGGGGGGAGGGTGCGTTGGCTGCGACAGAGGTGCTGATGGGTGTCTATACAGTTGTCGAAAAGCGTCTAAGGGGATTCTAAAAGGAAAGACGTTGTCACAGTCGAAGAAGAAGGAGAGAAAATCCGCGTTGGCCTGAGCGCCTCTATGCGGGCCCCCGGCCTTATCGATTTATTTAATTTAAGAGACCCGCCAGCCCTGGAACCCTTTTGCCGATCCGGCTTCGCTTACGACTAGGGTAGGCTATGCTGGTGCTTTTATTTATCTGTGTACGCGTTTAGTTCGCTACATATGTACTCTACATGCATTAGGTCTCTTGCACTCCAGCTATGTCGTTTGCAGCCCTTGATCTCGGGAGCTCAGCCTTATGTCAGCCTCTCCGTGATGGACCCTTGTGCGCTGATTGGCCATGTGTGATGACGTAATCCAACCAATTATAGAAACACATTGTTGACACGGGAAGAGGGAATGTATGTTGTACCGTGCACTCGAGTTCTACAGGGGCTAATGTCATAACTTACCTCATTAGGAAAGTACATGTACTTTTGCTCTTATTTTTTTAACTATTAGCAAAAAAGAAAACACGGATGACAGCAACTCCCAAATGGACATCTACCACAGAGTCGAACAAAATAAGGGCGTAAGTATCTTTCATTGCGTGCGTCGCATCCAATCCTAATTTTGAATTGGTCTCGAAAACCTAAGTATCACAATATGACGCGACTCCTGCCGGCCAAACAATCAACCAGAGTCAGAAAATAGAGATTTTAATTCCTTTGTATCCCGAATCCGCTTCCCATAATCATCGTAAACAGCTATACTCCCAAGACCTACAGCCGGTTGGGGGCCGAGGTAGTGACGGGCCACTGGTAGCCAGCGGCGTCGCTGAACTTGTAGCCGTATGAAGCAGTGAAGTCGTCAAGGACGGCGGGTCCACGGGAGCCTAGATCAATGCAAGTTAGCTATATGTCATGACTAAATAGACAAAAAGTGGACAAACTCACCGTAGGGGTACTCCATGGGGATGATCTCCTTGTTGTCATCCAAGTAGTGCAGGAGGGGAGTGAAGATGCGCCAGCTGGCATCCAACTCGTCGTCACGGACGAAGTTGGAGTGGTCGCCCTTGAAGGCATCCAGAATCAGGGATTCGTAGGCCTCGGGGATCTTGAGGTCGGAGAAGCGACGGCGGTAGGTCAAGTCCAGCTCGGTGACCACCGTCTGCATGGAGAGACCGGGCAACTTGGAGTTCATCTTGATATAGACGGACTCGTTGGGCTGAACACGGATGACAAGCTCGTTACGGGGGATGTCCTTGAATATACCGGAAGTGACGTCCTTGAATTGGATGCGGACCTCGGTCTTCTGCTCGTTCAGGGCCTTTCCGGCCTTCAGAATGAAGGGAACGCCGTCCCAACGCTCGTTCTTAATGTATGCAACCATCGCGCAGAAAGTCGGGCAGCGCGACTCCTTGGGCACAGTGTCGTCCTCCAGGTAGCCGGGCTTGCTGCCGTCGAGGGAGCGGCCGTACTGGCCGATGATAACGTTCTTGGGCTCAATAGCATCCATAGCGCGGAGAACACGGACCTTCTCATCACGGATATCCTCGGAAGAGAAGGAAATGGGGCGCTCCATGGCGAGCAATGTGAGGACCTGCAGAAGGTCTATAAAATTGTTAGTATGTTATCTACATCTAGTCACTGCAATTGAATGTACTTACGGTTCTGCATAACGTCACGGATAATACCGAACTCATCGAAGTAACCACCACGGCCCTCAGTGCCGAACGGCTCCTTGAATGTAATCTGCAGCCGACATTAGGACCCGAATTCCGGAATGGGATCGCTTCCATCACATACCTGAACGTTATCGATGTGTTGGCGGTTCCATGTGGCGTTGAAGAACTCGTTGCCGAATCGCAGAATTAGGATATTCTTGACCATCTCCTTACCGAGGTAGTGATCGATACGGAAGATCTCCTCCTCCTTCCAGTTAGGCTCCAAAGCCTTCTGGAGGTCGCGGGAGCTCTGTAGATCCTTACCGAAGGGCTTCTCGACCTATTAAAAAAGAATAGGTGTATCAATATGGAGTTCGTTTGGTGACAGGCTGCCCAGAGAAACTCACAATAATGCGAGCGAGACCGCTCTTGGGATAGCAGTTGCGCTTCAGCTGGTCGGACACAGTGGTGAAGACACTGGGCGGCAATGCCATGTAGAACACGCGGTTCTGCTCCTTCGATTGGCGGTTGTTTTCGATCTCCTCAAGGTGCTTGTTCAGGTTGATGAACGAATCGTCTTGATCATATTGGCCGGAAACGTAGGTGCACATCTTGCAGAACTGGTCTAATTGATCTTCGATCTCCTTTGTGGGGACCTTGATGTACGAGCGAACGCGCTTGAGGTATTCGTCGGTGTCCATCTTTGTCCGCGCATATCCGACGATCCGAATGTCCTTGGGAAGGAATTTGTTGCGGAACTATTCCAAAAATTGTGAGTGGGTGAGAGCTGGAAAGGTCAATGAGAAAATCACATACAAGGCCAAAGAGTGCAGGGAACTATAAAATTGGTTAGTAACGTCAAGTCATCGCATCCTGGAGGGGTACGAACGGTCTTCTTCTTCGCCAGATCACCAGATGCGCCTAGTACCACGATGATGGTATCATCTTTAAGTTCGATGGTGCTGAATGCGATATCCATTGTTAGTGTTGCGCTTAATTGGCCGAGAAAGATTTTTGCATATAACTCGGCAATTGAGGGGTTGAGCGGGGGAGCTCTCTGAGCAAGAAAGTCTGCGAAAGCGTTCAAGGAAAGGATTGACTATTATCGGGACGAAGGCAACACCCTCTAAACAGCACAATCTTGGGGATAAATTGAGGTTGATTGAGCTGGAGGCAGTCGATAGGCTTCCGCAACCGGGGGGGGGAGGGAGTGATGTCAGAGACGCAGGAGGGGGGACTCACCCAGCACCGTGACGGTCATCGGTCTGGTTGATCACACTAGACATCTTGCACCAACCGCTTAATACACAAGATAAAGAAGAAAGGTTGAGAGAGATTGGAAAAGGGAAAAAAGAGGAGGATTGTTGAAGAACACCAGGATCCGGCGGAGTACTTTTTAACGGAAGTTCACAGCTTCGGCTGGTGGGGCTGAGGTATTGTATGTATTTTATGACTTCAGGGTATTAATCACTTTTTTTTTTCGATAAATTGGTTTTTCATATTATTTTTTTTATTCTTTTACTTATATTCTTTGCTGTACTAATATTCTACTAATATTTTGTTTCTCTTCTTCTGATGCATACTGCTATTTAATGCCGGCCTAGGGACCTGGCCTCGTGGCAAATTTCGGTCAACTTTCTTATATCCAGTATTCTTAAGTCCGATCTTCATGATCATTGTTATTGACCTTGAACTTTGGACCACTCTTGAGATCCCACGGGAATCTTACCCGTTTTGATTATCAGCAACCCCGCGCAGGCTACTAGGGCTATCAGCTCTACTTATAACCGTCCGGTTCGGGCTCGGGGTGATACAAAGTACATCGGGTCAATTGTCAATAGTGTCAGACGTGAGCATGTCGCTTATTCTTGTTCTAATAACAGATCCCTTCCAGAGAAAAGGAGAGTAGGGGGTCATCTGATAAGAGATGTGGTTCACTTACAGGTGCAGATGACACTACACAAACAGGCTAAATTCGATTGTATAGTGGTATGGGTCCATAAGAATGTCCAAAATTGGATGTTCAATGTTGGATGACTAGTGTGTACTGGTAGATACACACTATGGACAAATCTGCGGTCAACTGTACTCCGTATAGTATGCACATGTATATTCAAAGCGGATCATTGGAATAACAGGCCATCGCATCGAGGGGAAGGTTACTCCGTACAGTGTGTCCACTAAAATACTAAAATCCCCTACGAGAGCGTATCAATTAAAGTACCGAACCTGCAAGAACAGGTACAATACCATGGACCTCGAGCACGCAAGCCGATAAGAACTTCTACCGGTGACCCAAATCGTGGGGATGGATCGGCACATTTGTCATTTTGTCCCAGACGGATTCTATTTTCCCGCGAGAGGCCACTTTGTTAAGTCCGGTTTGAGACTTGTATTAACCCGAACTACAATTCGAGGGGGTCCGAATCCGGAGCATACATATTAACCGTTAAGTGCTACTTGGGGGCTATACTGCATGTATGTATACTGTACAACCCTACATATCTATGCTAAATGTATGTACTCTACGCTAGTCTGGTTCCTGAGGTTTCTCGTACGAGTCCTCTTGAGAATTGCCCCAAGTTTCGATGAATACATACATAACCGGTCTCAAATGTAATCATCCCGACAGCCAGGGTGTGGGGCATGATACAAGAACTTCTAGATTTCCCAATCAGTGGTCTCGGTCTGAAGTATATGCGAGGATGTACCGGAGTTCTACCCGGATCATGTCACTGTCAATGGTTATCATTTCAAGATATTGGCAATTGTTTCTATATACTATGAAGCTATCTATTTTTGAAAATAATTGTTCACTACTTAGAGACCTGCCGGCAATAGCCTTTACATTGCTTTGTCTTGAATGAAACCTTCCAACTTTAGAAGGCTGGAACCCCTGTCGTCATGGCTTAGGTTTGTCAGCTGGAAAGCTGCAGCTTGGAGGCTTGGACGTGCCGGTCGGACTACTGTAGCCCGAGTGGCAGAAAAAAATAAAGTCTGGCGGTAAATGATCGGTAAATGACATCCATCTCGGATCGGAGAAACAAGAATCCCAAAGAGCTTATCTCATCTCAGATTCTGCCTATCTAATCGCTGATGTAAGATGGAGAGCGGTGTGTTTATCACGGGATCTCGCTTAGCCCTGATATATCACGTGGACTGTGGCTCGCTAAGATCCCGTTTAGGCTAGGGCGAAAACCAACACACGGCTGCCCAAATTGATTGTGCGCCTGACTCTATCGAAGCGACGACAACCACGACAAACGGGAACGACTTTTGATCTTGCGGGTCATTCCTTCGACTTTCTTTCCTTGCCCGCTCCCCAGAGAAACGCCGACACAATGCCTTCGGAACAAGGACACCGCCGTGAGTGAATCCCTCGAATGTCTTATCGAACGTCGTTTTGGCGGTCTCGAAATCGCAAAGCCGCATCTCGAGCACCTTGTGTGGTCGCACACTGGATAATGGACATGTGCTAACTATTTCTTTTTTTTCTAGTCTACGTCAAGTAAGTTACCACCGCACTTTCATCGTCGCATTTAAAGATACACCAATTCGACATGGAGGACCGATTTGGGGGACACAAGACATCGCCACTCAAATCGAAGCAACACACGAGATGGACAGAGCATTAATACGAATTTCTTCTTACAGGGGACGTCACCTGAGCTTCCAGCGCAGCAAGCACGCCCTCACCCAAAACACCAGGTATATACACCCTGCGCACATGAAATTGAATGCTCGATGAATGGAATCTGATATATGGTTATACAGCTTGGTCAAGATCGAGGGTGTTGATGACACCAAGGCCGCCAAGTTCTACCTCGGCAAGAAGGTCGCTTTCGTTTACCGTGCTAAGCGTGAGGTCCGCGGCTCCAACATTCGGGTGATCTGGGGCAAGGTCACCCGGCCGCACGGTACGTGAATGCAACAACCAGTCTGGAGGCCATGTCCGAATGGCCCTAGGTCTGGGAACCTCGAACCCCAATTTCTTTTATCTGACTCGTTCTAGGCAACTCCGGTGTTGTGCGCGCCAAGTTCCGCAACAACCTCCCCCCCAAGTCCCTCGGCGCTACCGTCCGCGTTATGCTCTACCCCTCCAACATCTAAACGGATTCTCTGTGTTGTTTTTAGTGGGCGATTCCCTTCTTCGCACAGACGGTCGGTCAGGCAAGGAAAAGTCGACGGAACGAGCCGATGTTGATTTTGAGGTGATGGAGTTGGCGGGTTGATAACGTTTTGTTCGTGGGAGAAGGCAGGGCCAACAAAGCCCTACGAATCAAAAAAATTTACACTTTCATAGCTGTGTCGGCCCCAAGATACTGGGAACGAGCTTCGTCTCGATATTTCTCCTTGTTCTTACAATTGGCGAGCATGATGTGTCTGGTCGCGCAGCGTCACTTCTCCCATTGTGTATCTGACGCTTAAACGCACCAAATTCCATACCATTTCAAATTTCAACAGACCGGTCAATCGATCCGCTTCTTCGTGCGTCTGTCTTTCGTCTTTTGTTTAAGAAGAAATTGCATTTCCTTGCTCTGGCTACAATATACCATGGCATGCTTGTTTTGCGAACCTAAATTACTCCCATGGCAACAACAATGTAGAGACAGACCTCGGACGTAATAATTTAAAATTAGCTACAGCTCTAGCACCCATAGACCCTGTGCGGCCTGGTTCGGCCTGATTCCCCAGGTTGTGATGTGGATCCTCCCCATACCGTCGACCACCATAACAACCTTTGGACGTATGGGCAATAGAGAGCGGTCTTTTTTACACTATTGAAGCATATATCGGTGTTCTATGCTCCATATTATTCCAGTGTGAAATCCCACATATTATCCTATCTTCAGTATTCCCATGAAAAATATATATATTCCAACATAAATCCTATCCGAACTCCACTCTAACCGAAGTATATATTTCCAAGTATCTAAAAGCAAACCAGGTATCCTGATCCCCCAACACCAACATTACATCATGAATCTTACAACGTTTCCTTGTGAATCGATTGTCTATGCGCTTTCAAGTTCTCCCGTCGACTCGAAGCATGCTTACACCAGGGACACTTAAAAGCCCGAGGGTTGAGATGCTGAGTCTGGATATGCCGCTTGAGCACACCTTTGCGCGAGAACAGACGGTCATATTGACAGCCCTTCCATTCGCATTTGAAATTCCCGTAATTCTCGGTGTCCCTAGACGGCATGTGTTCAGCATGCGTATAATCATGATAGCTTTAGGAAGAGAACAAAATACACACTTTCTTTTGGTTGTACGGCGACGAGAAAGACACGGCATTTTCGTCTGGCTAGGCTCCGTCCTTGCCTCAACCGACTCTGACTGAAGCGTCTCTTTTATTATAGGCGTTGAGACTGGTAGATCATCCCATGGACTTGGGCATCTAAAGTCGTAGAGGCTTGCTGGGGAGAGTACGGTGGCAGTTGCCTGGGTTGGAATGGATCTTGGGCTGTAGTTGCTGATGGACCGCTTGATGGTGCTTGGGTCTAGGTACGACGACGAAGGAGTAGGAGACAGCATTGTCCCAAGGGCAACCGGCGTAGAGGGGAACTGTGTGGAGGGGAGCGGGTTGGAGGGAAGCTGTTGCTGATAGTTGTATGAAGGAGGTCGAGCGGTGGGCGTCCTCGTGGTGGTCGATGGATCAGGCGACGGGGACATGAAAAGAGTCTCGGGCTGTTTGAGATACTCGGTTCTCCAATTCTCCAACTCGCCATCAGACCACGGAAACGAGGACTCTGGGATACTCGAGTTGCGTGTTGACCACGCCATCATGTGTATGACCGCCGACCTGGATGTAGAGAGTGGGCGTTGAGAAGGTAGAGACTAGTCATGAATGATGAAGGGTTGGTTAGAAGAATATTTCTTTGAGCCGATGAAGGGCCGAGTATTTATAAAACATGAGTCAATGTGGTTTAGGGCACACGGCTGGTCAACTTCACTAAAAGCCGCACTTGGGGAGACTACACACCACTAATGGAGGAAGATGGGCAAGAAGAAAATAGAAAAAGGAAGACGGGCGGAATCAAACTTGGGGAGACTGACGCAACTACTCGGACCCCAAATTTGTTCTGGAAAACTCGTCTTACGTTCTAGAAAGCAGGGGTCTTGCTCTCTGCATCAAGTCCATGCTGAAAGTTACTAAATGGAGACAAGCTCGATTCCAATCCCAGCGGGATCATGACTCGTGGCCCTTTTAGAGGACTGAGCGTAAGATCCTGGTTTCCCAGGCCTTGGCTGCAGGGGACTCCTCATTTGTGTCTTCGATTTCTCGGTCTTTTGGAGAGGTGGAAAGTTTCCAAAGTGACAGAAGGATCATTATCATTTGAAAGCATGATACTGCTGCAGGCTGCGAGCCAATATCAGTACAGCACTGCCACTAAAAGCAGTTGAAAATGAGGGGCAAGTAGTGATCGACATGTGTGATAGACCTTAGCTTGGTCGGGTTGTTACTAATTCCTACGTGGTATAAGGTGTGTTTCCCTTGGGGATTATAAAATTAGAAAGCGGCTGAAGTATTCATGCACTATTCCCAATTCCATGGACTTGGGATAGACCCGGGCGTAGGAGCCGCTTCCTGTCTAATATGAACTTGTTCCGCTTGCCTGCCACGTCACGCCTGAAGGATGCAGATCATTATCCAAGCGAGTCTCAAGGGACAGGAGAGATCGGCATATTCTCCTTGGTAATGTACTTCCTTTCCTCTTTTTCATCATTATTAACGCTTGTTTCTTTCTATCCTTAGATTTTTAATCATGCAGCTATTCTCTAATAATGGCAATGGTAGATGAACTCAAAAAAGCCTCACTAAGTGAACTATCTATGTGGTTGGATATGGATGTGACAAGGACCAGGCTTGCATTGCATCAAACGGGTCTAGCGCTTGGGGGCCGTTTGGAGTATTACAGCATTAGAATTTTATTACTATGCACGTGCTCTAATTGGTGTAGACATGCATGACGAGGCAAAAAAGATCCGATGTGATACCGGAGGCTTTCTACTGTCAAGTTAGGGTTCCGGGTACTTCGCAGGACGCTGTTGATTTACGGACCCGACGATCTCGAATGTACCTCGAAATATCGAAATTATAAAAATTAGCCTTAACTATCACATAAATCATGCACAAGCGCCGAGTGTGACTGCATGTGACGAGAACTCATTGGTGGGCTCGTATATGCACCACCATGGGGCGCAGTTTAGCTGCATGAGCTGAGTGTCCTGTTATCACCACTATAATAATGATTTATTATTATTCTTTCTTATTCTCGCCCGATCCAAATAAAGCAAAAACCCTCTGGTATCATTGAATATCAACACTGAACTCCGATCTACCATAATCCAAACTCAACAAAGTTCCTCCAGGCTTACTGCATATCCAAGTTTCCCATCAGACCCGCTGACAATGAACTCTCCCTAAGTGCTCGGTCATATTGTCCCGTCGACAGAAGAGCTTTCCACACACGGGGCAGTCAAATGAGTGCGGAGCGACATGCTGTGTTTCTATATGGCGCATGAGAACGCCCTTGCGAGAGAACATGCCGCGGTATTTACAGTCTTTCCAGTTGCATATGTATGTGCCGTAAAGGTCGCTAGAATCACAATGGTATGTTAGCGTGGCGATGATATACAAGCTTGATAGTAGAGGGATGACTTACTCATGTTTCGGTCTATGTGCTCGACCCCTGCCACAGATGGTCTGGACTTCAGGTCTACTGACGCTTGATTGGGGGATCTCCTGCATAGAGGGAGAGGATCGCCCCGATCCTGATGGTGTAGTGCACGCAGTACTATATCCAGAGCTGATATATCCCATAGTGGATGGCTCACTAGGTGTATTATTCTCGCTCGAGGGATGGTGTGCCATATTGTGATTGGCAGAATTGAAGGTGCCATGAGCCGAGGAGAAAGGCATGGGGTAGCTGGGATGAACTGGAGCTGAGGAGTGTTGCATGAGAGCATTGTACAGAAGATGGTTCTCAGAGAATGTTGATGGCTCTGCCGCCAGGAAGAGAGGGTACTGATGAGCAGCATAACCATAGGGAAGGTAAAGATCCCTAGAACTCTCGTCTTGACCAGGTGTACCAGAAGCGTTCAAGGGGACATGGTATGGAGGCCCTACCATCGTGATATAAAAACAGTGACTAGAAATTGTTGGACAAGTAAACAGATACTACGGAAACGGAGTAATGTATAGAGTCCAACTGGGGGTCTGTGTTTCCTGGAAGGGACTAAGAGATTTATTTATATACTCAAGACTCAGCATTGGCCTATTATGTGCGGTGAGGGTTCAACGAGTTAATGCGTGGGATTGTAGTCTGTTGCACCTTATTCCAAGCCACAATGTTCGGCGGGTGAATTGATGGCATTCGCCCACTGGCCATATACAGATCGAGGAAAGTGGGCAGTGTAGTAATCGAGTTTCAGTCTTCTCTAATAGGCTCCAGTCCTGCAGGCATATAAACTGGATGATGTAATAGAGGTCAGGTGTGCTGTACTGGGGGGAAATAAGAGAGGCAATCGGAGTGGGTAGGTGGATAGCCAGTCGGTCATTAGGTGGGCTACAGGCTCCTAGATCGATCACTGGTTTCCCAGATGGGCTATGTCACTGGAATTTCCTCCGAGGATGCCGAAGGAAATGAAGGAACACAGCCTAAACCTACAAAAGGAGGATACTGAGCCACGGAGACTCACATGAGTAGCATGTAAGCTGAGGTCCAAACCTTAGAAGGTGCCGTGCAGCATTATGTCTAAATCCAAATATTTCCATGCACTAGCGTGTTTCGTGCTGTTTTCTATTCCATATTGAGCGTCCATGCCAGAGCTATTTTCGCCACACCCATCCAATATCCACTATCCCACCAACCAAGCGGTCGATCACCCGAACTCCCGGGCGACGACTGGATTAACCCGATGCGTTTGCCCAACTCTCCTCCGATGTGTCAGTTTGGTGTGAGGCATGAAAATACACCGACTTTCTCATAATCTAGCCGTTTCAATCTCTTTTGTCCCTGTGACCTTGGCGCTGGCAACAATCCTGTCAATCACCTGATCATGCGGACCATACTCTTTACCCAGTGTCTGGACCGCTCTGCATCAGATTCAGGCTCTTATTTTATATTACTCATACAAATTAGTGAGTACGATCTGCATGAAAACTGCAGATCCCAAAGCCTCTTTCAATGCCAACTTAAAACTACCAGGAATGGCTTACGCAAAGGGCCACGCCAACGTGCATAGTGGAAAGCGAGGTAAATTCCAGAGTCTACAGTTGGTAATTTGGTGAGGAAGCTACGTGGTTTCAACAAGAACTATAGTGAAACAAAATCAGCAAAGCATGCTATCGCGCATGGCGCCGCTCTGATGAGGCTGTGGCCATGTACTGATATCTGAAGCTGCAACTAGATGGGTCTTATAGATCTCCTTGAAGAGAAGAGTACATTCAACTCAGAATCTAAAGTACAGTGGAAGAGAATTACAGGAAAGTATGGGGTCTCTTGCATTCAATGAACACACATTTGTATATCTTGCCAATGGACGTTGGTCAGCACCACATTGGCTTGGGTCAACCAAGTCTCAGATGAGTATTGAACAAAGAACATACGAGAGTGGAGGGTTGATACGCGGTAAGGAGAATCGGCACGGCGGGCGAGGCATCTGGCCGAATACCTCGGCCTATAAAGGCGTCGAACCGAATGAGTATCGCTTAGGTGGAGTGGAGGGCGGAATTGCGACGATGGTCTATAGTGCTGGATGGCTATATCGAATCCTCAACGGTCCCAAAGGAACTGTTTAGTTGGAGTGGGACTACTAGGCTGGATGTGGTCGAAATTGAAAGTCTCCTGAAAGAGAATGCCCGTGAGCGTCCACACCCGGGACACTAGAACATAATATAGAAGCCCCTTTACTCACTATATAATTATAGGGATTCAAGTGAACATACAGTCTCACAAGGTTTGTGCAACTTGTTACAGTGCTTGCAGTTTTTGCCATACGTCTCTGCATAGCACTGCACGACGAAGGGCTAAAGCGTGGCCGAAAAATCGGCCTCAGACCACTCAAGCACCGAGATACGCATCCGAGAAGTACCACGCCTTCAGTTTAGTCTGAAGCCAATGCTCAATCTTGCAACTTCGAGCTTCCTCAGAAAAGCGTTCGGGTCCAGCGCATTGAGAAGGGCGCCCCCTGCGGATCCATCTCTCCAACCGCAAGACGCGTGTGGGGGGAGCTTGATACACTTGCTATTAGCCCAGCTCGTAAGAGTGACCAGTTGATCGACACCGCGGCCTCTGCCCGATTTGTCTGATGGTGTGTAGCCTTGACCAGGCTCAAGGTAATATCGGGAGATCCGAAGACCCGTCATGGCAGAGGACTCTGCTAGGATACCGCAAAGGAAGGATCCATGTGGGCTACACGTGGATGTGCTTGTTCCTTTCGCTGATGGAGGTGGTGTTGTCGTTTGTGCTCATAGAAAAGCGGTTTTTGGTGGAAGTAGGAAGAGGGGTCAGTGCATTCCGGAGCTGTTCATTTGTTTTCGTATGGCCCAGTACAAACAGTCCGCAGCAGCCTTCCCGCCACGGGCCCGGGTCGGCAGCCTACCTAGCACGCGCTTGGGTAGGTAAGTCGGAAACCACCGTGGGAGTGAACCAACTTCTCTATCATTACAACAGAACCGGCCTTCGAAGAAGAGCCGACTAACTCTTTCCCGGACCCAACAGCAGGTGGCCTATACACATGTGTACCACGGACAATGCGGTCAATGTCAAGGAAGCGAATGCACTTGGCCCAGGGGCCATTGTTCTGCAAACAGCCTGTGAAGGATCTACCATCATCGAATGTGACAACCTCGACCCCCACGCTGCATTGACAATCGCCACCTGCGTCATGGCAATGAACTTCTTGTCCGGTCGACCACGTCCCCACTTCCCAATTGTTCACTGCTAGTCTTGGCCTGACGAGGTCATAGGAGCCGTCTGTATAGGCAGTTTCTCGATAACCGCGGCCCTCAGCCATTGGTCTAGGGCCGCAGAGAACAACAGGATTGCAGGTCTCTTCCTGGTCCCGACTTTGCCATCGAGGTTGATCCGTAATGGGTCGGGACTGGTGCATAAGACGGGCGAGGGGCTGCTGGAAATTTTCAACGATGTCGAAAAGCAGGCATCACTGAGATTAAATAATGAGAGGTAAAGCGTACAAGCCTCAGGCAGCGCAGGATCTTGTTTCAGTGAGCTAGAGGGAAATGGCGGTCTTGATTGCGGTTCACACGGGGCCTTTATCTGGCGAATGAGGTTCCGTAGACCTGCTGCTGTAGGTATTCCAGGTCTTCGAACTCGCTCCGTCACCGGTGGCTCTCGACGATGACCCGATCCTTTTCGAGCAGAGGTCCCTCGAACCCCCAGGCACACCTGTTCGTTGAGTGTCATTCATCACTGGCCTGATCCGCTGCATCTGCTCACTGCTCGCAGCCTTCCAAAATTGAGAGTCCAAAGTAGCATGTTGGAGTCGGTGAAATTGCAAGCCTGTAGCGACTATGGAAGCTGAATAGCAGGGCCCGGAACTTATAGATGATTGGCTTCAACCTGAAGCTTTCGCATAAGTTTGAGGACCAATGGTTGGATTGCTGGTTCGGGCGTTGACGGCCAGTAGTATCGCGGCTTCCTGGGCTTGCTAGTTATTGCAGTACCGATTAAATGTATACCTCGGTGAGTTTGAGGCTCACACGGACATCGATATGTGGTCCCTCCGGATCACTGAAAAAGAGGCCAATCAGGTCGATCTTAATGCACTGCTCCAGACCAATCCATTCGCCCAGTTGCCGGTCCCAAAGCATCCAGAAGGACACATATGCGCGTATCTGCGGCTCCTGTGCAAAGAATACCGCCAATCAGCTTTAGCGTCGATTGGGTTCCTTTTCTTATCCACCCGGACTTTGCGTGTTCCCTCTATTCTAGGGTTAGACTCCACAGCGAAGGATATCAAAGCTTGGAAGAGCCAGGGACCCATGGCTGTGACTGATTAGAAAACTAAAATCGAAGATAAAACCGATATAAGGGGTAACAAACCTTGAAACGTATTAAAAGTTGGGATAAGAATAAGAGCCTAGCCGTAGGAATGCTGCACTGCGACTTATTAGACACGTTAAATAAAAAGGAATATGAGGGGCCTCGCGGACCTTGATGAGACAATACGTAGATCTCGGGAAGGCTGAAAGCTAAAAGATCACACGAACAGCCTGCGAACGAACAGTTGCAGCCGGAACCGTGAGCAGAACATGCGACCAGCTCCCGTCTTTGGTGTGCGTCGGGTGCGAAAGGAAAAAAAGATAAGAGAGGTTAAGGAAAGAAAGCGAAAAGACAAAAAGGAAAAATGATTGTGGTCTTTGTGTCAATCGATCGAAGATGTGGTGGATATCCCTTGAAGGGACTGCACGATTCCCTCCGATGAAAATGGTCGTACATGAAACGTGTATTATGGTCCAAGGCATCATCCAGAACAATCCAGGGGTATAAAGGACAGGCTTTTATAGTAAACACAGCCTGAGTGAAACGGCCACGACTGGCAAGTGTGATGAAGAGTGATCAATGTGAGGCTGCCTGGCCGTACATTAGTACCAGGCCCATAAGTCCTCCATGTGGACCCTGCCAGGAGTTGGGTTGTGCAACGGCCAAGAGTAAAATTCTTTGATTCGTTTCTTCTCAATCTCCGGGTTCTCTCGGAATCACGAACTCGTGCTTCCGTACCACAAAGCGGCTGTTCTGTTGTTCTGCCATTTCCTCGCGCTGCGTGTGTGTCGTCAGTCATACAAGCACCCGTTGATGGATACAAGGATGATAGAGTTGGCTTCCAGGATGTCCTATATATACTGTGTGAACAAGGGAGTATATAATTGGACTATAAGTGTCAATCTTGTTATTTTCAGTTTCATCAAAATGATAGAGGGAAATTTCTTTCCAGACGTACCATAGGTATACTTGAATAAAACATAGTATAAGCGAAAAATGATAGAAGAATGAACGAGGAGTGAGGAAAGAGTCTAAAAGGGAAATATGAATGAGAAGCGAAAGAGGAGGCCACTGTGAAGGAGAAAAGAAAGAAAAGCGAGAGAAAGATACACTGGTAGTGAGGCATAACAGAAGTATTCCTGCTGACGACCTGAAATAGCCCGCTCACCCTGCCCATCAACAGGGCCAAAACCACCATCACGGTTGCTCCAGAACTGCTCCGCTCACGACAGGCAGGCCAGAAGTTCGTAACGATTCTCTTCGATCCCCTCGGGCACCTAAGTGTTATCAGCACGAATGGCCATCGAAACGCGAAAGGGACATTGGCAATGACATACCGTCTCGCAAGGCTTATGGAGCCCATTGCAGTGCTGGCAGTTCTTTCCGTCGTAGGTCTCTGCGTAGCAACATACTACGAAAGGCTGCAGCGATGCTGGGTCACCCTCGGCCCAGTCCCGAATGGATACCCGCAGCCCTGGAGTATCGGATTTTGAATGTCAAGTAGGAGGATACTCATGGGCTGAGCATGCTGCCCAATGATGGGGAGGAGAAGGAAGAGGAAGAGAAGGGGAGACCACTTCATATAGGAGGAAGGTTCTATTGGACAGAGGCACAAACAGGCTTTAAGAAGACATCAGTTTGCCGTGGGAGGGGAGGAGATTGGGTAAGAATATATTGAATAGTGTACTTACTTTTGATTGAGTTTATAATTTATAGAGCATTTCCCTGGTGCAAGTCCAAATTGGGCTATCTCTATATAGCGTGTCCTCTGCCTATCCCAGTAGAACAGCAGTCATGTGATCCTAGGACAAAGCTCGACCACTAGAATAGAGAGAAATGATGATCTGAACGCTACCAGCCCGAGAATGACTTGATCTAGTGTCATATAGCATTTATAGAGAGTGTGGCATCGTTCAAATCCTATGCTTAGCGTAGAACAAACTATAGGAGGACTGCTAGATGCTCATAGGCTAGTATGCTATGGTATGGCCTTTTTTTTTCCCCCTGAGTGAAAATTTCTGACATGTCGACTTGTACCTATACAGTTGAGTTCAGGGACAAATGGAGCTTGATAAAGAAGATATGCAGGGATCAAACTTGACATAAAATTCTATGCATTTCTGTACGATTAGCTTTATTTAATATACACAAAGGCTCAACATGCATCATGATTCATATGCAAACAGCAACAAAGGATAACGCCATGATGACCCAAGTGAGAAGTGTTTGAGGCTGCAAAGGCAAAAATCCGATTAAACAATATGCATTAACTTTTAAGATAAATATGTGCTGAGTAACAATTATGGACGGAGAGGAGAAATTAGTAAAAGGGTATCTAGAGGAGAGACTAGGCCTCAGTTTCAGGTTTCGAGTTAGCTTTTCGCTGAGAGTCGATAAGTTCCTGACGGGCACGTTCTTGCTCAGCAAGACCCGTCTTCTGGACGGTGTGATGGCGCGTCAGCTCACGACGGCGGATGAACAAAGCCAGAACAAAGCCGAGGCAAGCCATGGCGGTGTAGAAGATCCACATGCGGTTCAGGGCATGTGTGTAGGCACCGAGGACGACGTCACGCTGGGAGGGAGTAAGGCTCTCGATAAGGGACTTGGAGGAGCCGCCAAAGGAAGAAGAAACAGCCGCAGCGTTTTTAGGGCCTAGGGAGGCAATGAGCTTGGCTGATTGTTGACCCATGATGTTTTGGTAAATGACAGTGCCCAGAACGACAGACATCGAAGTGGAAAGTTGACGGACAAAGCCGAAAGTAGCTGTTGCCGTGGCCATGTCGGCGGGACGGATATTGGCCTGGAAAGCGACCAAAGGTGCCTGGAAGTTGGGGCCAATACCGAGACCCGCGATTAACTGGTAGATGATGATACGGGGCCATGAAGCGTAGACCTTGAGATCGATGAAAAGACCGAATCCGAGGACCATCAAGGTCATACCGCCAATAATCATCTCGCGGAAGCGGCCAGTCTTCTTCATCACGGCACCCGTGATCATGGAGCCAACTGCAAGAGACAGTACCAGAGGCAAGACATACACACCACTCAGGATGGGAGATGCCTGGAGGACTGTTTGGAAGTAAAGCGGCAGATAGTAGGTAGCGGCGATGAAGGTGAACCCGTGGCAGAAACAAACGAGCAGGATGAGAATGTTATACCACTCGTTGAAGAGCCGCGGAGGAATGATTGGGAATTTAGCAACCTTCCATTCCAGGAACATTGCCAGAGCCCAAGTGAAGACTCCGAAGACAATCAGGCAGATGACAGTTGGTGAGTCCCAGGGGTAGTTGACACCTCCGAACTCCAGCCCGAAGAGGAACATCAGCGTTCCGCCGATGATTAAGAATGTTCCTGTCCAATCAATGCAGCGCATACCAGCCCAGAATGGAGTCTTGGGCGACTCAATATGAAGGAAGAGAATAAGGATAACAAGCGAGACACCTCCAACAGGAAGGTTGAGATAGAAACACCAGCGCCAAGTCACATTTGTAGTGAAAGCTCCACCTATAACAGGGCCAAGAGCGCCTGCGACGGCCCAGGTTGCACCGAAAAGACCATAATACATCGGACGATCTCTGTATAAAAGTTAGCCTCATTCCACCCCCAGACAAAGATGCCATCATACCTCAAGCTGAAGAGATCCGAAACACTGATATTAGCCAGGATAAGGATACCACCACCACCAACACCCTGAACCGCTCGACCTGCGATAATTGTGGTCATGTTATGCGCCAAAGCACATATCAGACTGCCAACGAGAAAGACAACATTTGCCAAGACAATGATAGACTTTCTTCCCCAGATATCACTGATCTTGCCCCACAGGGGGATACAGGCGGCATTCGCCAGAAGATATGACGATGCGATCCATGAGAAACCGCTCTCGGAGGCACCAAACTGGGCGGCAATAGTGGGAAGGGCGGTGGAAATAATCGTCTGCAAGAAATATATTAATAAAAGCCGAATCAAGGGGGTGGAGATATATGTACCATATCCAAAGCCGCCAAGAATAGCGCCAACTGCAATGCGACATCAAATTAGCGTTCTGTACTTCCCGACATGTTCCCCGTGCGTCGGAGAGTTTCCTTACACATAGCGCTGTCATCACAACGATGATCTTGTTCTTGCTCATCTTTGCTGCCTGTGAGGGTGCCTGGTCTAGAGGCGCACCCTCCGTTGTCTTTTCCGGCACATTCTCCGCATCATTGGGCTGGGCTGCCTCGTTTTCCTGTTCGGGAGTATCGAGGGGCTTTTCCACATTCGCTTGATCAACCTCAGTATTACTGCTCGTCGCGTCTGGTTGCTGGGGCTCGCTCGTCATGATGGGTGGGGGGAAATAGAAAGGGAGAAAAGCTTTTTAAGATGAAACGGAGTTAAGGTCCGTTCCGTCCAAGCTAAGAAATGTTTGCCGATCGGAAATTTCTTTTTGCTAGAACAGTGGGATCAACATGATACATATATTCCAAGTCAGCAGATCGGATCTCGTAATTTCGGGGTTTAGAATAATTGGGAGGTCAGCGGCTGTTAAGCCCTGGTGGATCGTCATCGGTGTCGGCGTCCGATAAGCACCGATCCCGAGCTTGTTTCTATTGGCTATGGAAACTAAACTACCTACGTAGGTATATCTAAGAGAAAATATATGATACCTGCAAAAAACGTATGAAAAAAGAAAAAGCACCAAGTAAAGCTAAAAATTCAGCTAACATGTAGGAATGCTCCAAACTCACCCAGCTAGAAAAGACGATAGATTTGAGACCTGAGTCACTAGATAATGACGGTTACTATTTTTGCTAGGAGTAATAGCGTTAGGACATATTGCTGTCTAGGTCTACGGAGTTGACGAAGCACGATCTCTGGCTTTAGTAAGAGTGAGAGTAAGAGTGGCACGAGCACGAGTACCTAGGTAGCCATCAGCCACCATTAATAAATGTACCTCTAATCTCAGGTGTACCTAGGTACAGGCGTTGACAAGCACGCTGGGCCGGCCAACCGTATCGTCAACTTAAGTGACCATTTCCCCTTGGTCGTCCAAGCGCATCCGCCCGTTCTGACCGTCGACCATTGTCGCGTGCTGCTCGAGACTGACGAAGCTCTCTTGTTCGGGCGTTCATGTTCACCCATTGAGGATATCGCTTGTCCAGCAGTGTCATGAACGAGATGGAGGTGCCTGATCCGGATTCGACGTCCCGCTCTGTAGGTACGGTTCTAAGTGTGCCCATACCATGCGGAGTTGCTTATCATTACTGTTATGGGTCAATACGATTAGCAAGAATATCTTTAGAAAATTTGTGTTTCATTTAGACTAAGAACATTCTTCAAAGCCACATTAAGTTTCTCCTAATCTAGTTCCCTTTATTTCGCTTATCCCACTTAAAAGTTCATCCTCTATGTCTTGATCCTCCGCGTTATCTCGGGGAGTCCGGGTAGCACCTTTGGTAGGTTCAGTTCCGGCGTTCAGCTTCCTCTTCTTCGGGGTGTTCGACTCTTTGGCGGCGGGGGAGGTGGGCGGTCTGCTGACGACCGAGATGTTGAGTTGTGGCTCCGGGGTTCTGCAGGCTAAAGTTGGTGCTATCTTTACACTTTCCGAGAGAGTGCTCCTTTTGGGAACAAAACCTTCAATGGTGGGTGCGGGGACTGATGTGAACTCTTGAGAATCGGAAGTGGGACCCCGTGCATTGCAAAGGAAATTGTGGAAGATATCATGGCAGATATATTCCACAGGTATGATATGAGGCATGACTCGGAGTGTACGAGGTATTCTGAGCCTGTCTTTGTCAGCTGGATCTGCATGTTTTGGTGTCCCAAGGGACTTCGTAGGGAGGAATCAAAATTTAACGTCGATGTCTAAAAGGAATCCTCCTTCGAGAAGCCATGAAGGATAACTCGGAGGATTCGAGAATTTGCCGAGCGCGTGTTTGACAGCTGAATCCTCAAGTTTGGTGTCATCCAAAGAGGCTTCAAGAAAGCGATCATCAAGTAAAGGTTGGAGCTAGGCGCCTTTTGATATCTATAATTCGCACTCGATATGTCGACCGTGTCTTGAACGGCATCGCCGAGGAATCCGAGGCGTTGCTAAGATTGTGTCGATGCATCGTACACTCTTTGGAAGGCCGAGATATGGAGAAGACAGAGAAGACATCACGATGCAATGGAATGCACGCCCAAGTCAAGCCCAACGAAACCATGAAGAAGGCGGGCATGAGATAGATTTGAAAGAAATAAGAGAAAGGTCTCATGCTAAATCAAGGGAAATATAGACCTTGACCAGTGTTGAGATGCTGACGTTGGAGGATGGGTGATGTCTACCGATTTAGTGTAGAGGCCTGGGTCGCTCTTTCCACAATCGACTGACCACTATTCCCTTCATGATAGGGGCCCAGGGTTGCCTAAATCATATATATATATGAGGTATATAGTTGCAGATGATTTGAGTTAGACCGTGAGGAGGTCATCTGGGTGAATATCGTCTATGAGAACTACGTATGCGGGGTAAAAATGGCCATGGATGACGCTAGACCCCAAAAAGGTAATAGCGTGGGAGCCATGTGGGTAGAAGCCCTAAGTTGATAGCCCTAACTGCCTTTTTAGGATAATCCAATTAAGCCTTCGCGCGCTATAACGCGTGAAGATAATCTGGCCCTTCATCCTCTTCGACCTTAACTGAGGTCTAGCACCCAATCTAGGGCATCTCCACCGTGGAGCTCATCCTCAATCATGGTGCACATCCAGGACCTTCCCATAGAGCTCCTACATCTCATTCTGTCTTTTTTGGTCAGCCCAGATGATCTCGAGCTACTGAGCGGAGACCAAAACACGAAAGCCAAAGACGGCAAGGCGAACGAATTGGATGACGAAGAATATGACGATGATGAACCTGATGGGATTGAGACTCTGTACAATACTTGCCTAGTCTCGCGGAAGTTCCGTGAGGTGGCCCAACCTTTACTCTTCAGTGAGCTGTTTGATGATGGTTTGACCAGTGGTCTCACTCCGACTGTCCCATTCATCAGAACGATATATCGTCGTCCGGACCTCGGAAAGCATGTCCATCAAATTTCTATCCTGCCTTGCCCGTTCGTTTCAGATGATCGTAAACCTCTTTCCGCAGACGACTCCGAGCTCTTCAAAGGCGGAATCAAGGACCTAGGATTGGGCGGTCAGGAGGAAGCCTGGATTTCGGCTCTGGAGAAATCTGACCTCGGCATTTTGGCAGCATTGCTAGCCAACAAGGCTCCCAATCTTCGTGGACTACATCTGCCAGTGCGCTACTTCTGGACCGAGCCATTCATCCAGCTTTTCCACCTCAATCCAGAGTTCTTGTCGAACCTGGAGTCTATCTGGATCGAAAGTGATGACGAAATGTCCGGCTTTGATATTGCTTTCTACGAGAAATTCCTCACCCTTCCCAAGGTCAGATTCTCAACCTTCGAGTACGGTGATCTCTTCGATGAATCGTTCCCATCTACCTGGCTGCCTGGAACATTGGAGACACAGGAACTGGCCTTCCACCACTGCCACATTGATGCCGGCGCCATCAAAAAGCTCATGCAAGCGTGCAAGAAGCTAAGAACATTCACCTACAACAATTTCAGCTTGGACCCTAACGACCGACGGATCATGCGTGCGGGCACTGTGCCTGAGTTCGACGCTAAACAGGCTCACGAAGCCGCCCTTGTACATAAGGACACTCTCGAGCTCTTCCACCTCGAGTACGCAATGGAACTACCGGACGTCGAGCATATCGAGCAACTCGTTTCTAGCCACGTCAAGGTTGGCTCATTCCGCGATTTCTCCGTCCTCCATACCATCCTCATCCCACACGCTGCTCTTCCACCACACCCTCAATTCCCCAGCTCACTACAGAGACTTCACATCACCGACTGCAACTCGTCTATCAATGAGTTGACTCAGAACATCGCGGCAGATTGTAAAAATGGGCTCTATCCGAAGTTGACTCACATCAAGGTATTCGCTATCGACATCACGCAGCCCATTAAACTTCCCGGACAACGTATTCCCGAAGGGAAGACCCCTGAGCAATGTTTCCTTGCTCTGAAGGATATGTTCAAAGGAACCAATGTGAATTTCCGGATTTTGCCGTACGAATTACCTGATTTTGATGATTACGACGATCTCGACCTTGATTATGATGAAGATCTCGGTTTTGAGGAAGATTTCCTAGAACCGGGATTCGAAGAACATCAACCAGGGACGGGTCCCGGCTCGGGTCCAATCCCGCCACGGCTTCTCGATCTACTTATGCAGCGGGCTATGATGGACCCTGAATTTGCACACCTCCGCCCTGATGAGGGAAGTGATGGCGATTCATGGGAAACCGATGATGATGACGACTCATGGGAAAGTGATGACTCCGATTCGGCCAACTAACTAGTTCAGTTAGTTTAGCCATTGATTCTGCTCTAATTTAATGATATCCCTGACCATGTGCATTTTACTATGGCTTGCTCGTTCTCCATAAGACTTTACTTTTGACAGTGTATGCCTTATTTGGAGAAAGATGGCCAATACTTTGTAGATCTCAATGCACTCATATTCCAAGCATATTCATGACTCAATAACTCCTCGATGAACATGCAATGACCAATGCGAATCCCTGGCAATTCTATGGCAAAAGCAAATGGGGGTTGGGGGTATAATGAAGATAGCGATCGCGAAGAGAGAACATGACAACCAGGAAGGAAACTGAGCAGAATAATACGTATGGTAATGTAGCAGAATGCTTTACTCCTGCAATAGCAGAATCTCTGTAGGAATAACGTCCAGTTAGCCACTGATTCAAACAACCACACGACAAACAACAAGACTTACCCGTCAACGCCTCCTCAAAGCTCAGAGTAATATACCCATCCCGGTCCTCATCATACCGCTTAAAAACATCCGTCATACGCTTCAGACTAATACAAGCCTGAACGAAAAGATCAAAGCTCATACCAGGAGGCCTAGCATCCTTAGGCGCATTGCTCATCTGCTTGGCCTTGCCTTCAAAGACACCAAAGATAACAGAAATGAACTTCCCACTGAGACGGTATCCGAACGCAACAAGCGCCTTCTCGAACTCCGGCTGACTGACACGGCCACTGCGGTCCTCGTCAAAGCGATCAAACAGTTCCCGCCATGCAGCGAGATACCGCCACAACGAGACGAACTCGTCGAAGCTTATTGTCCCGCTGCCGTCGCGGTCGAACATCCGGATCATCAGCCTGACCGTGCGCGGGTGGAAGGACGTGTAGTCGCCGTTCACGAGCGCGCTGCCGAGCTCCCCTTCTGTGAGAGCGCCAGAGTGGGATGCGTTCGCGGCGCGGAAGAGGGGGAAGAGTTGCTGCGGGTCATCGCTGGGTGCTGTCAATGGCGGTGGGACGGGCGATTGGGGAGGCCGCGATGAGGGCGGGGGTCGGTTGCGCTGGGGATGCACTGGCGGGGGGCCAAACCCGTAGTTCTGGGGTGGCGGGGAGGGGTGGAGGGGGTGAGGACGAGCTTGAGAGTGGACGGGAGCTTGGCTCGGCGGAGGCGCGTGTGCTGAAGAGGAGCGGCCGCCGTAGGAGTGAGAGTGGGAGTGGGAATGGTGGGGTTGGGGGTCGAGGCGCGGGGGTGCTGCGGCGTATGCGTGTTGCGGGGGAGCACTGGATACAGGAACGCGGGGAGGAATACCGCTGCTGTGGCTTGTTTGCGGTGGTGGGCGAGAGGGAAGTGGTTTTTGGTTGTGGCTCGGGGTGTGGCTTTGGCCTGATACATTCATGTTGCCTAGCATCTGCGCGACCTAATTGACCGTTAACAAAATGAAGATAAGGCCGCCTGTGTCGAATTCTGTACCTGTTCTGGCTCAGCGTGGCTGTAATATTCCCCCGGGTCAGTAATCAGTAACTGTAGGCTCTCGCTAGATCGACTATGCACTTACGCTGGCAGCGCATCGGGGTTGTAGGATTTGTTGTAGGCCATAGTTGGAGCCCTAGAGGTGACGCAATCGAGAGGAACAATGCGACACGGACTCTGGTGAAGTGCAACGAAGGTATAACGTGAAGTAGAAGAAGAAGAAAGAAGAATAAAAGGAGAGACAGATTGAAAGCGGAGCCGTGGGGCATCGATTTTTAGCGCGCCAAGGGAGAAACCTTGATGTCGTAACTGGAGTACGAACCAGTGGACGAATTGCGACAGCTAAATATTAAGGGTTTTTATATGATGTATCCAATTTATATATTTCTTGTATGTCATAAGTTAACTAAATGGATCTGCTTCTAAACAGTATTTTCCTATATTCAAGCTATTAATAATCTAGTGAATTAGCACTTACGGAGTATTATAGCTCTATCTAGCACTTTATTAAGACCAATACGAATACGAGGAGCGCTTAAATACTACCCCTTTAGGTATGGTATAGGATATCGAAGTCCTGCCACAATACTAACAGTACGGTTATATCGCATGCATATCGCTTGCATAGTACGGAGTATGTTCAATTTTGAATGAACTTAGAGAGACGATCCTCAAATTTTGGGGGCGAAATTGGAGGCTGAAACGTACCCAACGGGGGTTGGGCGAATGCGCCCCGCCAGCGCTAACAATCATCTTTCCCAGGAGTTCACTCGATTCAGACCTTCAACTGCACCTGAGCGACATTGCCCATATTGTGAAGAATCCCTTCATTATGGCTGATCCGTTGTCTATCGCATCTGGAGTTACCGGGTTGCTATCACTGGGTATCCAAGTTACCAAATCTCTGGTCGATTTTTACTCCGCATACAAGGATCAGACCCCTGCTCTGGCCAAGGTCACACTGAATCTTGAGAACCTTCTCGGTATTCTCCAGGCCCTTGATGACGCTCGAAAAAATGGTGAACCTCAGACGGATGCCCTAATTCAAGAGATCGACAAGGCGACAGTGGGATGCCGTGAGATCCTCGAGGAACTGAGGGAGGAATGTCAGAAATTCCAAAAGGATACCGCTCTGGGTCTGAAAGCCCGAATACAACTTGTCGGGCGCCGGGCAACTTATCCATTTAGGGAAAGTACTCTGAAGAAGCTTGAAGAGGACATCGGCGAGATACGGGAAAACTTGTCTCTTGCATTGAATGTGCTACAGCTTAGAAACCAGACTGGACTTGAAGATGGGATCTCTGAACTCAGAATACTCGTCGAACGGATGAATACGATTCACATCTCTACTACGATTCGTGATTGGCTTAAGGCCCCAGATGCGACCATTGATCACAACGCCGCATGCGAGAAACGCCATACAAGTACGGGACTATGGTTAGTCAACGGTCAGCAATTTCAGAACTGGCTGGTTGAGCGCAATTCATTTCTCTGGATTAATGGCTTCGCCGGGTGTGGCAAGTCGGTCCTGTGCTCGGTGGCAATTCAATATACAGTCCGTGAGAGGCAACACCAGCCTAGCGTAGGAATCGGATTCTTCTACTTTTCCTTCAATGATGAGTCTAAGAGGGATTGTTCCGGCATGTTACGCGCATTGTTATTGCAGCTATCGGCCCAACTCCAAGGGGCCGAAGGAGATATACAAGAGCTGTTTGAGTTGTATAAGTCGGGCACTCCGCCAGTGAAAGCCCTACTTAACTCCCTTCGAAAGACAATCTGCAGGTTCAATGACACCTACATTTTGTTAGACGCATTGGATGAGAGCCCCCGAGACAATAAGAGAGAGGGCGTTTTAGATGCGGTACAGACGATCCGGCAGTGGAACTTGCCCACCTTGCATCTCCTAGTGACCAGCCGTAACGAAATGGACATCCGCCTTTCTCTGGAAGCCCCCTCCTCCCAAGATATCTCAATGAAAAATCCGGACACGGATAGAGACATTCAAAACTTTATTTCCTACCAGATCAGGAATGACTCCAAGCTTCGACAATGGAAATCACGCCATGAAGAGATTCAAGAGAAACTGACGAGTAAGGCACAGGGAGTGTGAGTAATAACAAAGAACACTAGTACAATAATTTGACTAATAAATTGTACAGATTCAGATATGTCGAATGCCAACTCCTTGCCCTCAAACGGGCCAGGATCCGAAATCACGTCGATAAATGTCTGCGCTCTTTACCTCGTGATCTCGATGAGACATACGAGCGAATGCTATGCAGCATCGATGAGGAAGACATCACAGAAGCACGGCTGGTATTGACATTGCTTTGTTTGTCTGATCGGCCACTCACTGTGAAGGAGCTTATCGGCGCCCTTGCTATTGATGTTAGCAAGTTGCAGTTAGATCGTGAGGGTCGATCATTTAGCCAAGACGATCTTCTCGACATCTGTCCTGGTCTTATAGAGCTCGCAGTGGTTGAAGACGAGGGCTCTGGGGAAGCGACTACTATTGCTCGTATAGCGCACTTCTCTGTCCAGGAGTACCTTGAATCAGATCGAATTTCCCAACGTGGTGCAGCAAAATTTACGATTCAAAAGGAACCGGCCCACACAGAGATGGCTCAAATCTGCCTCACTTACCTCCTAGACCCAACGCACTCGAAGGGAGAATTCAATAAAGCAAAGTTGGAAATGTTTCCATTTGGTCGCTTTGCCGCTATGCAATGGTTCCATTCTTACAACCATTCTGGGAAAGGGAAGCCCGACATTGAACCCTTAATCTTGAGGCTTTTTAAGGACCAGCCAGAGTCATTTGTGACGTGGGTACAGCTGTATAATTTTGATCATCTATTGCACCCATATCATGGGATTGACGTGGATACTATATTAGAACAAGGGGACGACTTTATCGGTGCTATGGCATATATCCAATCGCCTTTATACTACGCAGTCCTTTTGAGACTGGAGTATGTTTTCACTACCCTCATATCGAGCTCTGGGAAGGAGACCACAATAGATGCCGCTTTGAATACTCAAAAGTTGGTGTGTGAGAAGGTTGTGCAGACCCTGCTAGATCATGGCACCGGCGTCAATGCTCAAGGGGGTTATTTTGGCAACGCACTCCAAGCTGCGTCCTCTGAATTATTTGACGGCTCGTTCCAGGAGGAATACTACGAGAGAACGATGGATGAAAAGATAGTGCAGACCCTGCTAGACCATGATGCCGATGTCAATGCTCAAGGGGGTGTATATGGCAACGCTCTCCAGGCCGCATCATACGTAGGCCGTGAGAAGGTGGTGCGGATCCTATTAGACCAAGGTGCCGACGTCAATGCCCAAGGGGGTGTCTATGGCAACGCGCTCGAGGCCGCATCATACGGACGCCGTGAGAATGTGGTGCGGACCCTGCTAAATCATAGTGCCGATGTTAATGCTCAAGGCGGTAAATATGGCAACGCGCTCCAGGCCGCATCATATGTGGGCCATGAGAATGTGGTGCAGACCCTGCTAGATCGAGGAGCCGATATCAATGCCCTAGGAGGTGATTATGGGAACGCGCTCCAGGCCGCTTCATATGCCGGTCGGGAGGAGGTGGTGCAGATCCTGCTAGATCGAGGAGCCGATATCAATACTCAAGGAGGTGATTATGGCAACGCGCTCCAGGCCGCTTCATGTGCCGGTCGGGAGGAGGTGGTGCAGATCCTGCTAGATCGAGGAGCCGATATCGATGCCCAAGGGGGTAGTACATTTAACAACGCACTCCAGGCCGCATCATGGGCCGGTCTGGAGAAGGTGGTGCAGACCCTGCTAGATCATGGTGCCGATATCAATGCCCAAGGGGGTAGTTTATTTGGCAGCGCGCTCCAGGCCGCATCATGGGCCGGTCAGGAGAAGGTGGTACAGATGCTGCTAGATCGAGGTGCCAATATCAATACTCAAGGAGGTGATTATGGCAACGCGCTCCAGGCCGCATCATGGCACGGCCGGGAGAAGGTGGTACAGATGCTGCTAGATCGAGGTGCCGATATCAATACTCAAGGAGGTGATTATGGCAACGCGCTCCAGGCCGCATCATGGACCGGTCAGGAGAAGGTGGTACAGATGCTGCTAGATCGAGGTGCCGATATCAATATTCAAGGAGGTGATTATGGCAACGCGCTCCAGGTCGCATCATGGGTCGGTCAGGAGAAGGTAGTACAGATGCTGCTAGATCGAGGTGCCGATATCAATGCTCAAGGCGGTGGTAAATATGGCAATGCGCTCCAGGTCGCATCATATAGAGGCCACGAGAAGGTAGTGCAGATCCTACTACATCATGGTGCCGACGTCAATGCTAAAGGTGGTAAATATGGCAACGCCCTCGGGGCCGCATTGCAAGAAGGCCACGACAAGGTGGTGCAGATCCTGCTGGATAACGGTGCTAAACCTGAGCCCATTGTTTGAAATCGCGAATTACAAAGCCTGTGGCGTATTCGGACTATACCTGAGGAGGATTGTGAGCATGCGAAGCATGTTGTATACTGTAGAAATCAAAAGTAAAAGCCAAAGGGGTCCAAGTATTCACACATTAATATTAACAGGGGTATCTCAATGAGGCAAAAACGCTTGATTTTCTGCAAAGATGCGCTAGGCGCATGTAAAAACCACTTTTGGGTCGAGCCTTGTCGGCTCGCCGGCGTCATGACATCTAAACGCCCTGGTACAGGCCACGAGAGACGAGGGACACTTCCGGCGCTTGCACCTCCAGCACGGAAATAATTTCCTCCCAAGCCTTTTCCTGGAGTTCCTCTCCCTCCAATCCAGTAGTCAATGCAGCTGACTCACTATAAAATTATTAGCACGGATGACACTAAAACATGGTGAAAGATTGTCTTACTCAAGATACCCCTCACTGCGCCAGCATTTCCCCTGAGATTCAATTCCCAGGAGCGTCGCACTAACCAGCAATCGGCTCCCCTGCTCTGTGCTCCGCGCGAACAATCTGTGCATAACCCAAACAAAACACTTCTCCCACCATTGAGTGTACTGGCGACCCAAAGCCGAGATGCACAGCCCAGGGCTAACGGTATTGACAATGAGGGTATGAGTGCCATCGTCGTCGCGCACCATGTTGGCAATATGTTTCATCATGTATTCAAGCAGAAGCTTCGAAATGCCGTACTGCTTGGGACCTTTGAAGTTTTCCGGGTCGTTCACGTGAGCGAGTAGCGAGTCATCGGTCCGGACGCTTTCAGGCTTGACACGAACGAATTGTTGACTTGAAACGACGGTGAGGTGGGCGGGGTTTTCGGCATAGGAGCTTTTCTTTAGCTTGGGAAGTAGAAGTAAGGCTAGCATCGAGGTCGATAGTGTGTTGACTTGTAGTGTCTCTTCCCAGCCCTCGGAGGATTGATTGTATTCTCGATTCCAAAGACCGGCATTAAGTAAAGCGATATCGACACGGTCCAGGTCGCGATTGACGCGATCAGCGAAGCCTTTGACGCTCTGGAAACTGTTCATCTCGAGCTCCCATACTTTGACCACGTTGCGTCGGTTGGTGGCCTTTTCGAGGTCGGCTTTGGCCTTGTTGCCCTTTTCCATGCTGCGAGATCCGATGATGAGAGACTCAACACCAAGATTGAGGATTTTTATGGCAGCTTCGAAGCCAAGACCAGAGGTGGCGCCTGTCAAAATGACGATCTTGCCAGCGAAGGATACATTTTTGGGATCGATGGGAGGGGTGTACTGCATTTTAAGGAGGCGGAGGAGGCCTGCCATAATGAATATCTTGGTTCAAAAGCTTCAAAAAAGAGATTCAAGTAAGCAAAGTACCAAGCGTCCGAGGCGCGTCTGATGGTTGTTTGCGGGAGAAAAAGAAGCCGATAACATCAGGGCCGATAACGATAGACGATAACGATAGCGATAAGGATACGGGGTATGGTAAGGGTGCACCTTAACTACATGAACAGACTACCTAGACTGTCTGTTACGTGGCACAAATGACCTAATAGTAGGAGTATATATTACCATATATCAAAGGCTCCCCAGTACCATCTGCTTCGTTTATGCTGACCATTGCCATAGTGCAGATCATACCTAGATAGATGCCAAGGAAGGAAACATCGCCGCTTGGATATGACAACTCTCATGATGCATACATGAGTAAAATATATCCGTAGTTTCTTAGACACAGAAGCATCATACCGACCGCTCTTCGACCATAGTTTCCTTTGCCCGGAATTCCTTCCTCATCCACATCGACCCGTTGTCCAACATCGTATCACCACCTCGCTCCGAATAGTATATACAGTACTTCTCGCAACCGTGGTCTTCCGACAACTGCCACGGATCTTCCTGATGAGACGCATTCCCTTGGAATCCTAGGAAAAAGCGACACCGGGAAAAGAAAGTCGGACCAAGAGACTGTTCATTCGGCTCACCCATCCCCTTTTCGTACCGAGCGAGGAGATTTGAGTCGGCAAGAAGACTCGCGACGGCGCCAATACTCGACGGGTTCTTTGGCAAGATGTGATCTGTATTCATGAGAATGGAACCGACAATACCCAGGACGAGGATAGAAATGAGAAGTGCCTCAAGACTGCGTGTTGATGCTGCGTCCTGCAATAGACGCAGTCGGTTGGACATAGTGATGTTCCCGGGCAGAGGGGCATGGTCCAGCGTGCCGTCCGCCGCACTGCGAGAGTAATTGTTGAATATTTGTGCTTTGAGGATCCTATCCTGGTGGTTGATTGCCTTGATCACCATGTCGCTGGAGTCTGGATTCAAGAGACTTCCTGCTGAGATTGCATATTTTCCCGTAATCAGCGCTGTGAAGAACCCATCCAAGTTGGAGTCCTCAGCTGTAACATCTGTGGTATTGAAAATGTTCCAACTGATCCATGGGATATCAATATCTGGGGTTGATCTCGTAGATGACTCGTCCGGGCCCGGGGGATGGTCATCGGTGATGTCGAAACCAGGCAGCTGAAATCTTGTCAGGGTGTCGACTGTCTCTGCGGCTTGCACACAAGTCATCGCACCTATATTCTCCGCAGAATCGTTTTGGATATTTCCCCAGATATACAAGGTTGCGGGTTTGGTGTTGTAGTTATTGCTGCATGGGAGCCTGCTTAATTGCCCGAAAATTCCTTGTGAGTTGAGAACAGCTAGTGAAGGAGTCAAGGAAGTTGATCCTATGTCTTGGTCTGTCAGAGAACAGGGCATATTAGGTGCGAGAACCCTTAGTTCGTAGGTCGACTCGTTGCCATGCTTGACCTTGGTGAAATTCCTCTGTAGTTTACTGCCCGTTTGGAAATAACAGGCGGGAGCGGCTCTCAAGGCAGGCGTCCGAATGTCTACGAATAAATTCTCTGTCTCATTGCTGGACAAGGGTATATCCATGGAAAGCTTTGGGAATGCGAGGTCGTCATAGGTCCAGCGGGCGAAAGTCAGATTTTTCAGAAGAATATGTTTGGTAACGACCATGCTGGAGCTTTGATCAGCGTCTGCCGAATCAGCTCTGTGAAAGGTGGTCTCTCGTGTAAAATTGACACTGACTTGGCGAGGAACCTCCATTGCAGAGTACAAGCCGCTCGTGATGACGACTAGGAACGAGGAGATCAAAGTAGCTGATGTAGTAGCCAGAACAGCAAAGTGTCTAGCACGGATTGAACGGATGATGTTGGTGGTAGCGAGTGAATCTAGATAATCCACCGCCATGGATTCCTCAAATAGCGCACCGGTAGGCCGTTTTAACTGAGCGTAAGGTGCTAGGCTTCTGGTGTTGAAGTCCATTCTTGCAAACAAGAGACCAATGCTGAGCATGACTAGCGAGGAAATAACCGTGAACAGATAATGCTGATGTCCATTGAAGGAGACATTTGTCAGTCCATCGTTCTTTTGCGAGACACGCAATGTAATCTCCAAGGCCGCAATAAGTACAGCGACTGCACCGAAGATGACACCGCGAGCAACCAGACCAGGAAATGGTGCCCATGTCAATGTGTGATTTTCTTGGTTGTCGAGTTTTCTCATATCACCTCCTTCTGTTTTGATCAAAAAGCCCTTGGGCGTATGTTGCGAATAGTAGCGCCGCTCTTTCAGACTATCATGCAGCACATCTAGTGGAGACGCTCCTGTCCCGCGAAGTGATCGACAAATTTCGTTGCTTTTCGCCATGATTGTGGCAACAGATAAAATGGAAGTCGGGTTCCAAGGTGCGATAGTCATACGTGGCCCCAGAAATATCATGGCAACGGCTAGCAAGACCCCTAGTATCAGGCACCCCTCCACCACACGAAGTGAGACCTGTGCCATGACGATTTGATTTCCATCGACAATAGCCTGTCCGGTGACTGACGATTGATATATTTGTGCCTTTTTCAATGAGAAGAGAGCGGTCGATAAAATGACCAAGAGACGTAGAAGAATAGAGCAGGCAATTCCAGCTGCCACGTCAAAGTGCCTGTTTCGTATAGCTTTGGCCATTGATGTCACTTGCATCTCGGATACGTAGTCCAAAACTACGGATTCCCTGGCCTCTACGGCCTTCTCAGCCATTGACTTCCATGGCGCTCTTTGTTTCACTTGAAATTCAACACGCGACCACAAAGTCGCGATAATAGTGAAGGTGGCAGTGGGTCCGTAAGTCCATAGGTAGTGGCGGCTTTCGTCTGAAGATGCAAGTCCATCGTGAACTTGGGAGACATGGTTGAGTGCTTCGAGGGCAGCTATAACTCCACAAAATGTGATAACAAATATGATCAACACTCGTCGCCGGAGGTAGGAAGGCTGCCACCCAGGTATATCGGGTTCAATCTGTTGCGATTGAGATGAAGTATCCCCGCATTTGCGGCTCAGATTGATCAACTTGCTCAGAGAAGGGATTTCGATCGACATCGCTCTTTTGCCTAGAGAGGAAGATATAGGGGATATGTACATCAGGGAGCCTCAGTGACAGGAGCGATTGGCTTATGTAGCCACCGAAATCTTCCAAATCCCATATTGGACCAATAGCACGAGATATTGTAGGTCTCAGGCTCAAACTCGCTGCTTCCAGGGGTGTTTGAAGACCGATGAACACATGCTATGGTGCATCAAAGATCATGATTGGCAGACTGAGTGGCAACAAGCAGCTTTCAAGCCATCAACTCTATACTAAGCTGCACCTACACCTTGTCAGTTGCCCCAGAAGAGCAAGCATTTGTATTCTTCGTTTCTGCCATCTTTGCTCAGAATTGGCTTTTCCGAGGAGAGGAGGCTTGTTCAAGACATTCTCCAAGACAGGAGTCAACGTCTCACATGAATAGAATCCTACACTAGGTACCTTCCATTCAGGTCATAGATGCAAAGATATCTGATTTGCTCTATATATAGACCATCTGAGCATTTGTTTATCCTACATACACTGAAAGTGTTGGGATGTCTCATCCATCACACGGATGGCGGGATGCCAAAGAACAAACACTGCAAACACTCAGTGTATGGTCGATTTTTGGACAACTTCAACATTTGGAATGTTCATACAATTGAGATCAATTCCAATTTATAACAGCATCTCATCTTTATCGAACAGTTTGAGTTCTTAGTTTTCTTCCCTGAAGTTGACTTGCTGTTCCCCCGCAAAAATAGCCTTGAAGCCGTCACCGGAGTGAATTATTAATCCATCCCCTCCCCGGAAGGCTGAAAAGCGCAGCCAATAAACACGCTGAGGCGCATTTGGCATCGTTATAGTTGATATGGCTGCCATTGCACAAGGACACAAAGTTCATCCAGACGGTCGGACGTGGAAAAGTCATTTTCCTAAGGGTGACCTCTGGGTATTTGGTTATGGGTGAGTTAACTCATTGTTTCGAAATAGTGTAACTGAGGCGTTTGATATCGAATACTGACTATGTTTATAGGAGTTTGATTTGGAAACCGCCTCCACATTATGGTATGCGAGACTGCGTGTGAAAGCGCTCAATGACAGCACTAAAACGAGACCTCGTATTGGTCGTTTTTGATCAAGAATCAACTGACTAACTATATCGTCCAGACCAGCGCGTACCTGGCTATATTAGTGGCTATGTGCGGCGTTTCTGGCAGGTGCGTGAACCCTTCACCTGAGGAAAAGGCTGTGCACATACCCGGGTTTGAATTAACCAGACTAACATTGGTTATTGTCCATGAATCTAGGCCAGGTATGTTGTTGACTGTGTTCAATACACATACATTGTCATTCAAACGAATCACAAATAACTGACCTGCCCCAAAGTACCGATCACCGCGGCACCCCCGAGCAACCAGGCCGAGTAGTTACCGTAATTGAGCGGACCTTCTGGGAGACTCTGGACGACCCGGTATGTGTCACTTGTACCACTGACATACACAGCCATATTAACATGACCCCTAGCTCGCTCACCTAGAATCCGAATTATCCTCCACAGGCAAAGTCTGGGGCGCGGCATACCACATCCCAGCATCCCACGCCGAAGAAGTCCACGACTACCTCGACGAGCGGGAGATCGACGGGTACAGCGCGCACTACACGCCCTTCCACCCGACAGTGGACGTCGAAGGAGCCAGCGACTCGACCGGGTCCTCTCCAATCATCTGCATGGTCTACATCGGCCAGCCGACTAACCCGCAGTTCCTGCGTGACGCAGCTCATCGCGAGCCGCAGCATGTGGCGCAGGTTATCAGTGCTGGGCATGGGTTGAGTGGGAAGGGTTCTGAGTATTTGTTCATGCTGGAGAAGGGTCTTGAGGGTCTTGGGCTTGGGACTGCGGATGTTCATGTCACGGATTTGGTTAAGAGAGTTAAGGCTATTGAGGCTGAGCTTGCGGAGGCGGAGGAGGAGGAGGCTGAACTTAAGGTTACTAGGTCTTTGGAGGTCCCAGCTGAAGAGGTTGATCGTGATGGTCGTGAGACGATTGAATGAGGTTTATGGGTCGAGACTTTGTTGATGACTTTGATGTTTTTTTCGTTGGCACATAGTATAGGTTACATATTTGCCTAGAATGCATACGTAGATGGCGAAAGAAGCAATTGAAAAGATGGCGTCGGTCTTTTTGCGAAAGACAGCAGGGAAAACGACCAGAATCCTCTATGGGGGATGAGTCGAACCACTACAATAAGTCTACCTAAACTGCTTACTATCTTGCTAGTTATGCATGCTGTTAAAAAGCATACTGTTTCATACGAGTATATGGGCTTTGACGTAGCACCTGTTTTGTCTGATATTTTTTATAGGGTACTTTGGGGTATCTCTCGCGTTAGACTATAGCCTGGGCGGGAACGACCTGTTCTACAAAGTAAGGATGCCCAACGGGCATTGTATCTTGCATGAGTGTAATGGTCACGCATAATAATAGCACATTAGGTAGCAGTGACAGGCGACGCCTCGTTTTCTCCCCTGGAAAACCCCCTGTCGTGGTACATAGTTCAGTTCGTCCCCGTAACCCTTGTAGAGATTCAGATTATGCTTAAATATCCATCAAATCACCAGTCTTGCTTTGAGTTCACTGTTATAGCAAGGATATGTCGTGGAACGCAAACACATTGCAGATATGGAACCACATGGGCCAATCTGCCAAACAGAGAAAAGGCCCCAAAATTTTGTAGGCGAGATAGGGCGAAACGCAACCGTATAAGATCTCAATCCAATAAAACCAAAGATCGAGCCAGAAACCCAGGTTCCCTTCCTAGCAAGTCCTGCGCAAGAAAAATAGCAATCCCCGTTACAAACTGAATGACCAGGGGTAGCACCCCGCTGTTCCCAATTCATCTTCCACCATATTCCAGCCGTTGTAGATCGTCACTTCCTTTCAGAAGGAATCACCGAAGAGAGGCGCATAGGGAGAAATGGAAAAGACACCCAATCATCTAATGATGACCGTCTTGAGGAGCCTGCTCGTGGTTGTTCCCGCGCCAGCCTTTAGATGTTAGTTAAGATCGCCATCAAGATAATGCAAGAACTCACCACCGCCACCGCCATATCCGGTATTGGGGCCACCGCCTATGTAATCAATTAGCGAGAACAACAAGAAACGTCTAAATAAACAAAAACTAACCATAACCGCCGGGACCACCTGCGCCGTAGCCAGCGGGCCCGCTCGGGGCATAGTTGTTGTAACCACGGTTGTAGCCCCCGCCGTATCCACCAGCGGCACCATTATTGTACCCGCCATTATTGTAGCCAGCGTAGCCACCTGCACCACCCTGGTAACTAGATTGTGGCTGGGAATTGTATCCACCGCGGCCCTGGAAGCCACCCTCGGAGCGTTGGGGGCGGTCAAATGCCTTGTCAACGCGAATGACCCGTCCGTCAAATCTGAACAACGTATGAGATTTCTCTTGAACCCAAGATAAATGTGAGGTTAAATGATTACTCTTGGTTGTTCATGGCGCCCAAAGCAGCATCCGCCTCGGCGTCAGTAGCAAAGCGGACAAAGCCGAAGCCGCGGCTGCGCTGAGTCGCACGGTCCTTCACGACAATCTGTAGCAAGTAGAGTTAGTAGAAGCTCAAGAAACATGAAGTGTACTCTGGTCAAGGCAAACTGACGGCTTCTTGGATCTCGCCAAATTGCTGGAAACCCTCGCGCAAGGTGTCATCGCTAGTATGCCAAGAAAGGCCGCTAAATTCCATCGTAGCAACGGTTAGATTGCTTCCTACCAGCACAAATCTGTTCACAAATAGAAAATACACACTGAACGAAGAGCTTAGACATCGTGTTAAAGATCTAACAGAGGAAGCTGGAAGGAAGATAACGCTCAAGCCGACTATCCGGGGACGAGAAGACGAGGGTTGAAGGAAGGAGATGATCGAAAAGAAACGAAGGATAAAAATCAGAATCCGTCCGGGTGGTGAGATGACAGGGATATCCTAGTGATTAAGAGGCGAGTCAGCATCCAGACCCGTGTAACAATCACACTGCGTTAGGGCTTCCACATTGCCGGGGATTTTCCGCTGGTCGGACACCAACGGCAAGTCCACAACGAGCAATATCCATTATGCTTACTGTGTCTTTGCCTGGGAGCTTGACCAGAGTGAGAAAAAGTCCGGGCTTAGCCTCAAGAGTACTCCAAGGTGGGGGAGGGGGAAGTGCTGCAGAGATAAACACGCCAAAACTAGTCCCACGGCCCTAAACCTTGAGGTGATTGAATTGCGGGTCGTCGGGCTTTCAGCAATCAATCATATGGTATCCGGGGCTCCGTTTGGATTGGCGGCACGAAGGCCAACGGCTGATGTACCTTTTGTTTGCCCCTCACTTGGTTGAAAATGCGAGGGATTCTGCGTCGGGATTCATAGCGCTGGATGAGTACTTGGATTCTATTGTGAATCTGTGGAGTACTCTGCGTAGAGTACAAAGTAAGCCCATACTCTTGTCCATGAGGGCCGGGATATGTCCATTCATGAAAGCAACTATCTCGAGTGGAGTCTCCGCGCATGGACTCTGGATTTTTGTTGGATTTCCCGTACCTCGCAGGTCCATGCATGATTGGTTGTATGCGTGTTGATGCATTGTGGATTTCTTTCCTCATTCGGCCAGGAATTGACTGCTAAAAATTGGTCTAGTAATACAGACTGAGATCTGCATTCGATTACCGTCATAGGTCTAGCGTGTCAGTTCCATCGTCAGTCCCAAAAGTGGTTTTGCGTGTGCGTGCATCCGGGCAGAGAGGGTAGTGCTCCGTAGGCCCACATGCGGCTTGGGCCGTGGGCCGTGTACTCCGTATGCCGGGAGAGATCCCGGGAATTGGCGACGATCGGCACCAGGATTGCGTCTATACAATGTTAACATCCGTCTCCATTAGATTGGTGGGTGTGGGAGAATGGCAGCGAAAGCTTCTGAGCAGAATCAATCCGTTCAATCCGTAGATGAATCGAGTCAATGAACCATTCCCATCTAAGAGTCGAAAGAGCATCAATAAAGCAAACATTGTGGATTTATGGAAAGACGATGAGACAATGAAAAGACAGGACCGGGGACGAAGTTAAGATGGTCGCGCCTTCTTTGGCGGTGACTGAATTTGTGTGCTCTCAGGTCACCTCACTCTGTCCAGTTGCCCATCAAATTTATTTCTACAGAAACAGCCCAGTCGCAGATTTCCAGGAACTTTCTTGATGGAGAGCAATAATCCAATGTATCAGTGGCTTTCCACTGTGGAGGACCAGGGACAAAGTATGCTGTCACAAAGACTACGAAGCTTACGCGCTAACAGAGCTTTAGCTGAGAACCAGGAACAAGTGAAGGACACAGCTCTTGCAACGGGCATGCCACGGATCCACACCCCACTTGAGACACCTGATGACCTGCGTGCGAATGGACAATCAGCTAGCAGGAAGAGAGATTCATGTCACCTCAAGGAAACGAAAGCATCATCCACTCACGAGACCATACAAGGAAGCGAAGGTCATAAGAGATCTCGAAATTGTTACGAGCTAAGGCCCAGATACAAAACTCGCGAGGATCGCTACGAGTACAAAGGCCCATCATCGGCTGTAGAGACCCAGTCGCAGTCTCGCAAAGGAAGAGCCAAAAAGTCCCGGGGCAGGAGGCATACCATGAATGATGACTTCCGTGCCATCAATGTCATAGGAAACAGATTGACAGTAAGTAGAATCCCGCAAGTCCTCGATGAATGTTACTTACGCCAAATAGCTGCGCAGCAATACGAACCTGGGTATATTCAACAGGGGACGGTCTTCTTCTGTGGCCAATCAGCGCGGAAACACCCCAACCGGACTTGCAAAACCTGCATCAGTCACCAGGTCTCAGAAGTATGTCGCAGAATCCGACCTTGCCTTTTCTGAGATGAACTTTCTGTCCCGGAGGAGTAATCTCAGCCCGTATCCCATATCGACTGTCAGAGAAACTCTGGATGGACAGCATGAGAGAGAGTACCATCCACAGGAGGCACAGTTCGATGACCCTGCACATGACTCCAAACTCGGCACGTCTCACTCAAACAACAAATTGGTTGATGTGAAACGCAAGCTTGACGACTCAGCCATGCCGCTGTTCGCATTCGAAGAGGCGCCTGTCAGTGAGATTTCCCCAGTTTTCGGTCACTCTCGGCGTGCTTCCCCCATGCCACCCAATAAGAGAAGGAAGATATCAAAACTGTCATCATCTATTCCATACACTTGGACTGAAACTGAGGTCGACGACACGGAACAAAGCGATGCCCTTGAACAACACCTGCTGAACCTGCTGCATGTCGGAGTATATCCCCAAGCGCTATGCTCTGAGATCAAAAATACTGTCTTGACCGGACGGTATTGGAGTCTCGCCGAATTATGGGAACTGCTGGGGGAGAGAAAGGCGTCATGGTCAAGCGAAGCAGGCAGACAAAATCGAGCTTCACCCGAAGCCAACATGGAACAGCTAGCTGCAGTCGAAGCCTCTCCACAAGAGGTTCGCGAGGTCATTGCACCAGGCCATTCGGATATTCCCGGTGCCGGTAGTGTACAGAACGAAATGTCCAAACAATCCGCGGATTCGAACGTCGCTTGTGAAACGGCTTGCAGTGTGAATAGTCCACCCAAACAACCTTCAGTTCTCGAGCAACAACAAGACAGACCACATGAAGCTTCAGATGAGCCAGGCTGTCTAAGCCTCCAAGCTGCCAGGACATCAAACAGCCCAGATCCTTTCATAGACACCTTGGATGAAGATCATGGTGAGCCTTCCCACCAGGAATCAGCAGAGGATGCAGTCCTTTTCCCAGCATCCGTACCAGATGTTGAACAGCCGCATATGTCTGACATCGAATTTTATGAGCTGGGCCGGGTCGATGATGATGACGTGTTCTATCGCACGCTGGATGCTGCTTACTGTGCCATCGTGCGCCCTGAGGTCGCGGCGGAGGTTGCATCAGACTTACAGCAGTTACTTGAATCACCCGAACTAAATGGCGATGATCTTCCGAATACTCCAGAGTCGACTAGTATCCGGGAACCCGATATTCCTACCGGTCAGGTAGAGGGGGCAGAGCCAGAGCATTTGGTAACGGTCTCCCAAGACATCATACAAGACCGGTATGATGGAAGGCCATCTGAGCCTTCTTGCCAACGAAAACTATCTACGAGTCATTCGAATGATCCTTGCGTTGACCAGAACAATGATTTGCCATGGGTGGCTACTGGATACGGCCACACACAACCGCGCGCGTCAACTGGAATTGATGCGGGACAGGCTAAGTCTCCAGGATTATCTGGCTTCTGGAGACAGAACAGACTCTATTGATCTTCATCAGCAACATGATTATCAAATTGGACAGCAGAAAGTGTCAATCGCATTTGCATCAATCGTCAACCATATCAAAGCAAAAGTATCGCCAGCTCCATGTACATACCTAGCTAGCTTGAATCCAGCTGTCAATAGAGATTTGGCAACCTCCCCTTTGAACTCAGATGATCAGGCCAAAGCCTATAACAGTGACTGGGCTAATTCAGCGCAGAGTGACTCGACGCTTTTTATCTAAATCAAGTCCCTCAACTCTTTAGCCACTGAAGAGAACCTCCAAATCGGTAATGGTTTAGACTGCACACTGTTGCGTTGGTCTATCGATCTTGATGAGGATTGATGATGAATTGATTGGGTATATAACAGTCTTGGACAGGGAAATTAAACACATCATCAGATGGCTCAAATCCAAATGCTTGTCTCTATTCAAGCTATGGAGTTGACCTATCCATTTATGCCGCTGTTGACGAAGAACACTTGCGAACCACGGGACATGGAAGGCCAGGGAAAATGATACTGGATTCAGTTCAGGGTTCCCGGGCAACACCAATCAGCGCGGGGATTGTTGGGGTTTGGATTCGACGAGGCAATCTTGTAGCTTTTGGCTCGTGGATATGTTGCGGAGTCCACGAAAATAAGTCGGGTCGGTCTTGTATAGGGATTCGAACGCTGAGATGGGGAGTGTACGGTTGACGATGGCACGCCTGATAAAACGAGATGCAGCAAGTGCTTACAAGGCGATTGGGACTATAATCTATCATAGACTCGCAGCCGCCTCGACCACACCCGCTGCCTTGAATGCGGCCGGGTTCCGCATCACCACCTCAACCGGGTACTTCCACTGCATGAATCGCGTCCAACCTAAACAATCAACCAATCAGCAAGTTGCCCTCTCGTACAGCGAGATCGTGAAGCTTGTTCGTGTCACATACTCCAATATGCGCATCGCCGCCCTAGGTATTTCCCAATGAAGGGTACCAGGACCATAGTCAGAAGCAGCTCCAGTTGTTCAATGCTTTCTTGCCATTCTGCCTCAGCATCGGAGGAATATTGGGACAAGGTCTCCAGGTCGGAGTCGTTTGTAGATTCTGAAGGGAGAGAGGCGAGCTCATCGTCGGACTCGGAGTATGAGTTCTGTCGGGATGGGACCATGTATGCGGACATCGAGAAAGAGGGATTCGAGCTGTCTGGAGAGGGGAAAGACATGATGGAGATTGTTGTAAAGAGAGGTGGGGTTGAGTAAATGAGGGGAAGCGATGTTGATCAAGCAGCGGCCTGCCTACTGCGGTTATACGTAAACGTGAGAGCAACTTGACTTGTTTGCCTGGATCGACCGGCACCGCCAAGCTCCGTAATCAAACACGTGACCTGTAATATGGTGACTCAGTTGAGGTCACGTGCCAGTACCGCGATAACAGAATCAGCCTTCAGGCCTGGCGATATCAGATTCCAGCGACAATTTTGCCTCTTTACACTCTTACTCTAGCTCCTCGCATTCGCAACAACCTAAACTCTTCTACAACACATCGTGGTGGAGTGAATAGCACCTTTGAAGCCTCAAAACATGGCGGACGCTGTACGTCACACCCTTGTCTTTTTACCGACCCTCCCACATTTTCTTTGAGTCTGCACAATATCGACCCCTCGGCCGCCAACCACAGTGATCCAAGAACACACATCGTTGAGCCCGGGGTTAAGGACTGGTACTTTCTATTGAAAGCCAGGCTATACGATTTCTTCTGCTTTTTCTCTTTTTTCCCATAACTAACACCGCTTTTTGCCGCTCCGCTCAGGAAATCGAGACGAAACAGCGCAAGTCGGTCGCATTCAGCGAAGGATCGGTCATCATGGATACCAACGGCCAAGTCACAGACGCCCCTCCGGCTGAGAAGCCCACAGGCGGTATGCAATACCTCTCTGATCCCAACCTCAATCCCCCAGTCGCGTTTGCCACAGCCCCACTAACGATGTCTGAATATACAGAGAAGGAAGTCGACGAGGTCACCGAGATGTTCAAGGGTCTCTCAAAAAAGAAGAAGTCCTCCAAGAAGTCTAAGACTGCCGACGCCGGCGATGACGAGGAAGCCCCCGCCGCCGACGGCGAATTCGATCCCTCCGCGCTGAAGAAGAAAAAGAAGAGCAGCAGCAAGTCTAAGAAGGCCGACGCCACCGACTTCGACGCCAAGCTCGCTGAGGCCGGTATTGCTGAGGAGGCTGGTGAGGAGCAGCCCGAGGAACTCCCTGAGGGCGACCTCGAGGCCGGCACCGGTATCTGGGCGCACGACGCCACACAAACCATCCCCTACTCGCTCCTCGTCTCCCGCTTCTTCTCCCTCATCGAGAGCCACCACCCCGACCTTCTGGCCTCCGGCGCCAAGTCCTACAAGATTCCCCCGCCCCAGTGTCTGCGTGAAGGTAACCGTCGTACCATTTTCGCCAACATTGCCGATATCTGCAAGCGCATGAAGCGAAGGTTTGTTCTGCTTCTTTCCCATTTATTCGTTGAGTTCACCATCTAACTTTCTTTCTAAATAGCGAGGAACACTGCACCCAATTCCTGTTCGCCGAACTCGGTACATCAGGCAGTGTCGACGGTAGCCGTCGCCTGGTCATCAAGGGAAGATTCCAACAGAAGGGTATTGAATCGGTTCTGCGTCGCTATATTGTTGAGTACGTCACATGCAAGACGTGCCGCAGCCCCGACACCGAGCTCAACAAGGGAGAGAACCGTCTGTATTTCGTTACTTGCAACTCCTGTGGATCCCGTCGTTCCGTCGCCGCCATCAAGACCGGTTTCCGTTCCCAGATCGGCCGCAGAAAGCGTGTGGGCTAAGCGGATGGAGCTGTGCTGGCAATTTGCGAGGGAAGGGCTTGTTTGTATCTCTTCCTTATGGCGTGTCACTTACTAGAGCTTTTGCGGGGTGGAAACAAAGCACTGTTGCTTTTCTTTCTAACCCGAAGGGCTTGAGATGAGGAAACGATTTGAACAATAAAAAATAGTTTCGCATGAAATGGACTGATATCACTATATCTTGCCTTCCGGCCTGTATGATCTTGCATCTAGGCGAATGTTTAGGGTTGTTGTAAAATCGCCATCGTGTGACAAGAGGCTTATATGACTGAGTACTATTCTCTTATTGACAACTTGATATAACATGGAGACCTGTTCGCGATTGGGCCTGCCCCTAAGGCATAGGGTAAGTATACAACAACAGCACATCGGCCGATGTCAGATTGGGACTCAAAACGTATTTCGCAGAATCAAATCAATGTATCGAAATCCGAACTGCAAATTGCTGGTTCTGGGTTTGTCCAACTGTATCAAAGCGATAGAATCACAAATAGGAGCTGGTGACCTTCATCTGGGCAGCGAAGGCCTTGAGGTTTCTGGTTTGCAGGTATACGGTTCCCGGGCCTTTGAATTTGCAAGCTAGTCCTTCGCCAGAACTGAAACCAGATACGAGGCCACCAGAGGCAGGTCGCTCAATCCCGTACGCGCATTTCCATGCAACAAGGTGACCATTGTCGACGAAGTAAGATTCCCCCTCTTTAAGCTGGATCATAAACTCGTGTCAGTAGAACAATGGCGCAAAGGGTAGGATAGGAGAGAAGTTACATCTTTCTTGATGATTGCACCAAAACTTTGCAACCAGAGCAAACCGTTGCCTGTGAATTCGTAGACGAAGAATCCTTCTCCGGAGAAGACCCCTTTAGACAAACTCTGGGGCTTGTATTCATGATGAACACCAGAAGTGTGGGCTAGGAAGGAATCCCTTCCGGCGTTCCATACCTCTCCCGTGTTGATCGGGAGGACAACAATATCTCCCAGCATAGGGGGCGCTAGAAGTAACTCCCCAGGACCAGTGTAGTGTGAGGTAGTCATGCTCCCACCGACGAAAAATTTCTTGAATGAGAAAGAGAAGCTTCCTCTCAGCGTTATTGTTGGCGACATTGCAATCATTGCACCTGTCACAATGTGAGTTTACTTAAAAACACCAACGAACTAATGGAATTGACACATTGGACAAGTGCTTATCAAAGTGTTCTCTTACCTGGCCTAGCAGTCAAAGGACAACCCATTGCCAATTGCAGTGTCAAAAGTGAGTTGGTATCTCGGTGGCTGATTCTGTAGCTGCCTCCATTGAATACCCCAACATCATCCTGATTAGTCGAGTGTGCTCCGACAAACTGTCCATAGGCCGGTGCCCCTCCGGGCATCTTTTCCATCGTTACTGTCTGTGGGATCTGGGAGGAAATCGACAGCCGGCCAAGAGCCTGGTTTTGACGGAATGCTGCCTGATTTTGCTCGGCAATCTGATCAGGGGGTGGACTGGCTGATGGGGGAGCTGGATATCCCCCATTGGAATACCCTGGTTGGTTTGGTGGCGGGCTCACGAGGGGTGGGCTAATTGAGGATTGAGGTACTGGATAGCCCCCATTTGACGGAGGTGTTTGCCTGGGGGACTGAGCGAAATGTGGTTGATTGAGTGGTGTAAATGCTACCCGGGGCATTAGTACAAACTTGCTTTGAGCTGGAGGGATATTAATTACATGTCTGGGTTGGAGGAGCTACATATTGAAGTCAGCCAGCTTGCGCGTGTTTCCCGAAGGTTGTGTACTTACCAGACATAGGCGGAGGGGGATATTCATGCTGTTGTGACATGATGAAAATAGAGTCCAGCTCAGGAGAATTATACGTAGGTCGATTGAATTGAGCTGCTCAATCATTAGAATGTCATTCTAGCTGCCGTCGAATGACACTCACGAGCTTCTTAAGTTGCGGGGTAGAGAAAAATCAAATATAGTATCTTCCAACAGATACAATCAAAATTGCACTTACTTTCTTCTCAGATGAATTGGAACTTTGGGAAGCTTAGGGGGAGCGTTATTAGGGTTGGAGAAGAAGCTGTCAAGGAGGAACAACATCTTGTGGCGGGCCATTCTTTTTAAGAGCAACTTCAACTCCGCACTGGAAGCTCCGGCTAAAATTAGACCAGAATTGGCGGAGGAAGCGATCACCCGTGTGACAGAAAGGACTCACAGATTGGGAGTCAATTTGTTATGTACTCCCCGTCACACTAGACTACTGCATGCTCATCCCCGCCGAGCGCTTAGCTGCCCCTCCTTATGTGCCCCCTGCACAACTTGATAGGCCAACTCCACGGGGCACCCGACTCGACTGGCGATCGTTATTGGCCGCTGCACTACTCCATAGAGGCCAAGAGGAAAGAGACTTTGAGAGTCCGATGGCTGTGAGCTCGGGGCCTCAATGTTACCGTTGACGATTCCGCCAGACGGTAGGGAATATAGCCGATATGATGGGAGACCAATTGCAATGCTACTACAAATTACCTTTGAAATGAATTTCCTTGATTCAATTCGAAGTGACAAAGAGACCAAAATCATCAATGAAAACTAACTGGGAAGAGGGAAGAAGCTTTCTTTCAAGGAGATCTTGAAGTGAGACCAGGTAGCCAAGATGCCAAGGAGTTGCGAACTGATGGCTCCAGTATGGCTATAGCCTCATGGTAGTTCGCTTCTTTCGCCATATCCAGGACTGTACACCCCTTGCGGTCTTCCATATGAACATCAGCTCCTTTGTCCAACAGTACCTGAAGCACTGGCAGAGAACGTTCGCTAGACACTGTCCGCATAAGTGCAGTTTTCCCGGTAGTATCTTGGGCATTGATATCCGCTCCATGCTTTATCAACAACTCCAGGATAGCAAGACTTCTCTTAGTTGCAGCCCAAAGAAGTGGTGTTAAGCCATCGGATCCGACTGACTCTGTTCCTGCACCACTGGATAAAAGCAGCTCAACAATGTCAAAATGGTCACTGGCCATTGCCCACCACAGCGCCGTCATCCCATGCTGGTCCGTCATATTCGCGTTGGCTCCGTATTGGAGAAGGGATGCCGTGGCCATAATATGTCCACCATATACGGCTGCGATCAGGGGTCTTCCGTGGGGAGCTTTGTCGCTGCCATTGGGATCAGCGCCATTATCCAACAACATGACTATCCCCTCCACGTTTCCGAGGGCCGCTTGGTTGAACAATGCAGGGCAATCATTTACATCGGGAGAATCAATGTCGGTACCCTGTCGAAGAAGGACTTTCATAGCAAAATGGGAGTGTTTGTTGGCCGCAAGAGAGTATCCCAGTGTGATAAGGGGAGGCATGCGGTCACTTAGCTCCAGCCATTTCAACAAAAGGAAATAAAGCAAGCAGTCGTATTTGTTTTCGACTGCCCAATCGAAGCATAATTGGTCCTCGTCTTCTTCTCTAAAGCGGTTGGGGCCGGCAATCTCAACATCCGGCAAACTGAGCCAATCTTGCATGGTGCAGATCCCCGTTTCGGTGGCTTCCAGATCCTGGCCGGTGCCAACCACACCAGGCAAGCTCTCTGGTACATTGAGTGACTTCAAAGCTGGCTCCATGAAGCTCATTCCAGGCACTGCCTCTGAAATACTCCATGCTGTCCAACCTAGTTGGCTGGAGAATGAGCGCCACCATTCGATACGATCTTGTGACATGGCCCAATCAGAAGGCAGCGATATATTCTGAGTCTGTAGAAACTCCTCTCTTATATCTAAGTTGAGAAGCTTGCAAACTTGCGCGAACCCTTCCTTTCGAACAGTTTCACTGTTGTCCAACAATGCCCGGCGGCAAAGATTTCCTAACTCGTAGACTGACCGTTGGAATTGGGAACCCTCTGACCGTTGACAGAGCCAACGAAGCAATGCAAAGGCATTTTCCCATTTTCCCTGGCTTATGAGCTGTTCTCTCCGCGCTCTGACTTTAATGCAGTCAGCTGAAAGGTCAGGCAAAAGGTTTCGGTTTCTCAAAACAGGAACAATGCATAGCAATGCATCCTCTCTTGATCCAAGAGAATGGGCTTCAAAGCAGGATACCAGTTCATCGATCCGCGTACAGGAACCCAAAAGCGAGTTCTGTATACCAGAGACGACATCGACTTCCCCGCCCAGCTCCTTCACATTGAGACAAACTTCTTTGAGGAACTGAATGAAGATATCCTGGGCAGCCATTGTCTCCACTTCATTCTCAGTCTTGATAACAAGAAGATTCCCTAAGGGAAGGCCTTCCTTGGGCTCAAAGCCGAATAATCGTCGGGGGTCATCAATCAGGTGAGACGGGACCAGTCGGGCCTCTGTTTGTCGGAATATCCATTTGTGGAAGTAAAGGTAAGTCTCCTCCTTACTTGACTCTTCTTCGCTCAGTCCGACAAGACGAAAGAGTCTCGAAAACCTGCAATCATCGCCGGACTTATACAGTGACCAGGTCCACAGGCTTAGTATTGCTTCCATCTCGCTAACTTCCATTTTCCATCGAAGAGCATCACCACAACGCATGAGACCAATGGAATATGTTCCCGGAGATTGGGTGACAGAACCTGGAGAAGCACCCCTGCACTCAAAGCCGAGCCGGAACTCAAAGGCCTTTCCGAGGTCAACTCCCCAACCGGAGATCAAATCCATCGTCGACTCGATCGCTTGTGCGAGATTATGAGCCATTCGTCGAATAGGCATGTCGTCCCAGAAAGCATTGAAGCCCTGGTCTGAACTAGATGTGAGATTGGCAAGCTGAGTTCGTGTTCGGATCAACTGTCTTGCCAATGGCGCGTCAACGTGAGGCACGAACCTTGGTGAAGGTATCGTGGCTGGTCGATCAGGTAATGAAACCATATTGAAATATTCGACTTTCTCGAGATAAAACGCGAAGGCGTCTAGTTCCTGATGTTTATGACCCATGAGATCACGGTCATCCTTCATCTTATTTTCGTCTGGTGTCATTCTTTCTGTGCGTAGACAGGTACGTATAATAGACATTAGGAATGTCGATCCCAGCTGGGCCAGGATAACAGATGCATGAAGGCCTCTCAGTCCGATGAACTGGAAGATGAATCCAAAAATTGTCGACGCAAGAGTGGAATAAATCTCCAAATACTTCCTATCAAATCTTCGATCTCTGATCGATTTGATATAACGAAGTTTCTTGGTCATTGAAGACTCTGGCCCTTCATTGACAGCCAAGAAAGCATTAAAGACCTGGTCACCCACATTTTGATTACCGGGCTGCAGCCAGTATATCTTGCTTGGCTTTTCTGCTTTGAGATAGAACTCCTTTGAGGACCGCTCCATGATAAACGCGCAGAAGAACATCCCCAGAAACAGAAGGGTTGTCCCGATGAGATAGAGCGGGAATGCGTATGAGGCGACGGCTTTGTCGTCTTTCTTGAAATGCTGGGGATATACGAACACCGTGAGTGTAGCGTATGCAATAGTACCTTAAATGGATTGTCAGTGTTATTTCGGGCTCAGAGAAGGAGAAGTACCGACCAGTCTGCAGTACGCCACCAATTATTGCAGCGCAATGAAACCAAAACTGATCTCTCCTCTTGATTCCCTTGTTCAATGATAGATTGGGAATGTCCAGCTCAGGCAGTTCAGTTGGAGAAACTTTGCCATTGCAAGACCAAGCCTTTTCCTCAAGGGCATCTTTCAAAGTGCCAATCTTTGTCCCCTTTTCTCCGGTCTTATGGTCCGCATCCTCCCAAGCAACTATCTCCACGATCTTGGGCCGGCCAAAGACTCGTGTAATGCCACCGTCGTTAAAGAGCTCCGCTGTGGATTCCGAAACGCAAGGAAGGAGTTCGCTTTCTGCTTCGGCAGGACCTTCTTGTGCTCGTCCGACAAATGCCCTGAGGGATGAACTTCCACAGATCCTGATCACCGACACAACAGCGGTCAAGACCCCTAGCGGTGAAAGGGCGAAGATGACATTATCAAGAATGCTGATGGACTCAGAGAGAAATTGTTTCGTAAGTCGTTCACCGAACAAGGTGATTAGAGGAGCCTTTGATCGAAACATCAGCACATCCACTCCGAACCTCATTTAGGCTATATAGATATGGACATACCAAGTCCGTAGCAAGATTGTTCGTAAAATCATCCCAGTTATCATCCGCCTTAACAAAAGGAAACAAAGATATATAAAACAGTATAGAAAGCATCGTCAGAATAATCATAAATCACTAACACATCAATTCATAATAAGACATAGACCATACAAAAGAACTAGTAGAACAGAACATCCACGAAAAAGCGCCCAACCACGCTCTCTTAAGAGAACACCGCTCGATCCCCCATTCGCCATCGATGGACATCTTGTGCCGATCCCCACTCGATTCAGAGCCAAGGAACAGAGCCCCATGCTCGCGAGGCGTCTCCCCCGTGGCAATAATAGAACGCCAACTAATGATATCAAGAAAACTATCATCATGGCTTTAATTTTGTCGGGGTCTGAAACCCACTAGTGTACCTAGTGCAGGCGTGTAAGCGCTGCGCTGGCGAAAGTCTCCGTTGTCACTGCACTAGTTGCGGCCCGCATCGCGCTATAACACGGGCTGCGGGTCAAAATGGGGGGCTATTCTTCGGTCAGCGCGTAACTTATACTTGCTGCAGGATGGCTTAGGGGAAGTTAATATATATAGGATGTCTGTTATGCGGGGAGGGAAGGATGGGTGTTAGTGGTGTAGAGTGGTTGGTAGTTGGGCTATCATCATGTTTTGCGTGGCTCTTTTGCTTCTTATTTTGGGGCTCTAGGATGCAGGATTGATCGAGCCCGGGCAAAAATGGGGGGACAGACAAATCTAAGAGCAGAGATATGCGCTCTCTCCTGCACTAGAGCCAGGGGTGTGGAACAAGTGTGAAATCAACGGAAATCGCGGCTATTGACAACCACATGCTCTACCTGAGAGGGGCGTTGAGGTTCACACCGCTGTAGGCAAATGGAGACTCCTGCTGTTACGGACGGTGCATATTTCAAGGAATTGACTCTGCTAAGGTCGAGTTTCGGATTGAACACAACGGGATGTTGTATATCAACTTCTGTGTCGAGGTCCAGGTCAATTCCATTGCTGACCAGTTTATATATATTTTGGGGTCAATTCATCAAATTCAGAGAAAAAATGTAGACACTGCGTATAAGACCTCGGGAGGCAATTCAACACGTAAGAATTTGGAATCGTATAGGGAAATTTATGATCGTGAACGGTTGATGTCAATGTTACAGTTGACGTCGGGGCGGAGATTCTCAGATCTTGGCTTAGGCTACATAATAACACCCGACCTAGCAACCCCTGTGTCTCCTGACTCTCCCGACTCCAGTTTTTTTTTTTTCTGTTGTCATTCTGCAATTGTCTCCTTCAATCTCAACCACCCGTGTCCTTTCATAATGGCGGCCTCCAGCGAGTTCGCGTCTGCCATGACCACCCGGTCGCTCCGCATGGTCCGGACGGTATGGCTTCCCGGCTTCCCGTCCCTGAAATGTGATCCAGGTACTAATACAACATAATTCAGGAACTAGAATTCCTTGCCGATGCCTCTGTGATCACTCCCCAACAGCTCTCTTCCATTCTGTCACAGCTACCCACCGATTCCGAGACCTCTCGGACGGTGCACACATCACCATCGCCGCCCCGGCAACAGGCACAGCCTGCACCTGCTCAGCATGTGCCAGCGCAAACGCAGCCCCCTCCGGCCCCTTACACGCCCTCATACTCGCCTCCTGTCTCACAGATGAATAATGCGTCGATTAATGAGAAAGCCTTTATGCACAATCAACATGTTCCAGTGCAATCGCAGCCCCCGCAGGCCCCGCCAGCTTATCCCCAAGTCCCGCCAGTCCTCGGTCTTGCCTCGGCCATGTACGCATACACACCTACCGATGCTGGTGACTTGGCCCTGCAGCCGCAAGATCGCATTCAGATTATCGAGCACATGAATGACGACTGTATGATATTCCGTTCTTATCTGATATGGATACCAAGCTAATGATAAACAGGGTGGCGTGGTCGCAACGAGCGGACTGGCCAGGAGGGTATCTTCCCTCGAAGCTACGTGAACGTTGTGAACGAGAAGGCTGGTCTTTCTTCGCCCCCGCCTACAAACTATGGAAACATGCCTCTTGCAGTCAGCCAGAGTGGACAGCCTGAAGACCCCAACGACCCAAAGAAGAACAAGTTCGAGGAAGGAGGCAAGAAGTTCGGAAAGAAACTGGGCAATGCCGGTAGGTCTTATATATTTTTGGTACTCGTTGTTCAGTTTCTAACTTGGTATTAGCAATCTTCGGTGCCGGTGCTACTGTTGGCTCCAACATCGTGAACAGCATCTTCTAATCATACGGCCAAGCTATTTTGCTGGACATTTTGCTTCGTATTCACTTTCATTGATACGGCGTTGGTGGATTGAATTTTTGCTTAGAATGGATTGACTGGACTCAACCAGCATCGCTTATTGGCGGGCTTATGGTCAAAGATTTCAGAGATCCCAGTGTTCAAACGCTAATTAGCTCTTCATTGCGATATGATCTAGTTTTAGGGCTACATACATATCTCAGCCAATGACTTTCCTGATAGTCTATATCACATCCGAAGTTCCCTAAAGCTTGAATCATACAGCCACAAAAAGCTTACCTATGTAGGTCATTAGAAAACCTGATGGAAGCGAAATATAAAAGGCCTGGAATTCTGCTACAAGTTTACCCATGCAACGAGAATAAATGAGGACAGAAAGCATGAGTCGGGGTCGGGAATACGCTTTCTAATTGAATCCTACTATAGCTGCATCAAATATGGACAGGCCCATCAATTTCTGCCGTAGTCTGCTTTCAGTCGTTCCCCGTGACGATGCCTAAGCACGGTCACTATAAGATGGTGCGCGTTGCCACTGACTGGGGGGGAAATGCTTCTTGAACATAAGCCCCGAAGAATTATATTTCAAGCTGCATGCTGAACATCAATATAACTATTCTAAGTCCAGACAAGTTCGGTGATCGAGAAGTTGTTCACGGAGGATAACCCTTTGTCTCCGAGAGAAGACTTGGAAATACTATTGTTGTGTATGTATTGTTTTCTCTCATATGTGGGCGATGGACTGCAGATGAACTGTTCCATGTGCATAGCTTCATATTGCTACATATATCACCACCTCACCATGTCTTCCGCGGTGGAAACAGTAATATAAAAGGGGAGATTAACTGACAAGAAACAAACAAAAACCAGCATCCCTTGTACTTTACTCTTAGATCGAGTCGCCGACCAGCCGAAGAGCCTGTAGGCCTAGTTTATCTCTAGGGCTGTGCATAATGTACAATGAGGAGAAGCTAAGCCTATCCTGGTGCCCGATTTGGTGCTCAGCCTCATCGTGGGGGCCCTTGATTGAAGACTCATTGTGACTCTTGTGCTTACTTTGGTACAATATTGCACCGGAAATGCCGTTTGTGAATGGCGATTGGTTCTTGAGGAATATTTTGGTGCCCTTCTCCCATGGTATCGGTGATTAGGGCTGAGAATGTGTACGCAAGACCTTATGACATCAAGTTGTGGGGCTGTTCAACAGTGTCTTGCCGATGCTTTTAAGCGGACTGATCTATGCTTTATATACAAATGACCGGGGAGATAGTATTGCTAGAGAACTCTTTACACTTCTGCTAGATTCTCGGTTGTTGGATGAGTCTTGAATGTGTCCATGGGATGAAATAGTGTGTAGTTATAATTGCAGGTGGCTGTGGCGATCAATGTGGTGGGGGATTGCCGATGGGTATAGCGAACCCCTAGGACAATATTGAAACACTAGAAAAGAGGGGAACCACTGCAACAACTAAAATCAGTCATACAGGACCGATAGAGATAGCAAATGATTTCAAATATAAAAAAGAGGTTCGCCACAGTACGAACAAGGACGCCTTTGACCCAGATATACGCTAACCTAATACGGACTAGCGCGGCCTCCCCTCCCTCGAGAAGCTTCTGTGTCATCGATATAAATTGCATTTCTCTCTTTACCCTCACACGACCAACGTCATCTCCACCCACGCTCACCTCTCATTCTTACCAACCTCAAACCACCCACATCACCAAATCCAACCTCATTTCAAAATGTCTGACTGGGAAAGCACCACCAAGATTGGTAGCAAGTTCCGCGGAGCTGGCGCTCAACCCCGCGAGACCGTCGTCAAGGGCAAGAGTGCCCTGAACGCCGCTCAGCGTTCTGGCAGTGTCTACACCGAGAAGAAGTACACTACCGGTAACATTGTATGTGAAATCTCCTTTGAAATCCAGAAAAATGACCTTGGATCTTTACTAACACACACTCCAGAGCGCCAAGGCAGGTGCCCCCGAAGGCCAACACTTGACCAAGGTCGACCGCAGCGACGATATCGTCAAGCCCAAGACCATCGGCTACGCCGTCGCCGACGCAATCAAGAGACGCCGCACCGAGGAGGGCTACAAGATGACTCAGAAGGAACTCGCCACCAAGTGCAACACCACCATCACCATTATCCAGGATTTCGAGCGTGGAACCGCCGCCCCTGACCAGAAGGTTCTCGGCGCCATGGAGCGTGTGCTGAACATTAAGCTGCGTGGTTCAGACATCGGCTCTGAAAAGTTCCCCAAGAAGAAATAGATGTGGTTTGAGTCCGTGGCCTTTATCCCTTTGGGAATGAGACTGGGGCAAATCTCAAGTTTTCTGCATTTGCTTTTTTGCGCTCTATGACTGTCATGTTCCTTCTTCATTTTCATGAGACGTCACCTTTTTTTTGTTTTTTCTACGGGTTTCTTTTCTGCTGGTCGGATTAGCGCTGGCCTTGCATGGGAAACGGGTTTAGAGAAGATATCACGAAAAAAAAAATTGTTTAAATGAGATACCTCGGATTTTGATATTATCATATACTTTCTACTTGTGATTTGAAGTATAAATTCGAGTACATATAGATGGATGTCCCAAGGTCGTTTTCATAACTCGCACATAACATGCACATGAAGACCTAACATATGTACGTAGGTACTGTGGGAGATTATGTATATACGTAGTTCTTTCCTACATACATAGACATCCCCTATCCATGCTCTGTTCGATGCCAGCGGCGCTATCCCAGCGCAATTTGAAGATTTGCAAAGCTTTGATTTTGTCTATTTACCCGATTTTCATCTCTTTCGCGGAGGACCAGGACAGACATAAGAGCCCAGAAAAAGAACTCTGTCATCTTTTTATTAAACGAAGACACAAACACAAGGTACCAACTCCGATTTGATCATGGAATCAATGAAATGAGAATATCGTGGACCGGAAGGTCATCCCATTCCGTATGCGGGACTTGGGGGATTTGTCCCAAGTCTTTTCGCCTCGTAAACACATACACACGACGCATCCCAGCATTCTTCACCACATCCTCTCTTTACTTCCGCGCTTGCTCCCGCTCAACCTCGTACATGAAGTCGAAGTATGACTTGTCGAAGTGGTGGACACGAACGTATCCGTCCTCACCACCGGAGGCGTATGCGGTGCCTGCGGGGTGAACATCGATAGTGTTAAGGGGACCGAAGTGGCCACGGACGCGGCCGCACTCATCTTCAAACACCTGAGTAATAATAATATTAGTATGTGGCGAGTCAAGTCACTCGAGCGCATATTTGGACTTACTTTGTGGTAGAACCGAGCTTCGAATTTACCCTGGCGGGCGGAGGTGGTGGTGACATCCATGGCGGCTTGACCACCACCAAGGATGACGAATTCCTTCTTGGGTGTCACACTAGCAGTGTTGAGAGGAGTGTCGGAGATATAGGTCTTGAGGATGGCGAGGTTGCGGGAGGACAGGAGCTGCATGTTATTAGCGGGATTGCCTTATAGAATGGTCTGCAAAAGAACATACCTTGGCTGACTTGTCTTTCGACGCGGTAATGAAAGACAAACGATCGGGTGCGAACTGAATGTCGGTTATTTGGCTATCGAATTCGTGGATCTGCACGTTCTCGAGTTGATCCCCAGACTAGAGATGGCATTAGCATTCCACGCCCCTCAAATCAACCCAAAAGAAACATACCTTAGGATCATACTGGCTGACGCTGCCATCCTCGTGCCCCGCAATGATGTACTTGGACAGGAAACTCCACCCCGCCACGGTGGCCTTGCTCTCCTCGCAAACGATGGTCAAGGTGGGCTCGGCGGCCTGCGCGCTCAGGTTTTCGCCGTAGCTGATATCGAGAACCGCGATAGTACCATTGAAACCCATGCGCTTTTCCGTCACTGCCAAAAGTCTGTTTCCATCGGGGGAGAATGACACGCGCTTGACGGCTGTCGAGAATTCCCACACCTTCACACACTCGCCGGTCTTGACGTTCCATAGACGCACGGTGTTGTCTGCTGATCCGGTTGCAAGAAGAATGGTGTTGGGGCTGACGTCGACTGTCCAGACAGCACCCTGGTGGCCGTTGTAGGTACCGAGACGCTCGCCATTGGCGGACCACCATGCGCACACAATCTTATCCTTCGAGACGGAGAAGAGGAGATCGCCATCGCTGTTGAACTTGATCTGGGTCAGGGACCGCTCCTGTTATTATAGTTGGCTGCGGTCAGTCTCTGTGGATCCAGCAAGTTTTCGAAGAAGTCAACGCACATGGCCGGAAAGCAAAATAGGCCGCATTTCGAAGGGTGAGGTGTTAGGGTCTTCGAGATGGAGTATCGGAGGGGAAAAATCTGAGACGCTCGGCTCAGAAGGGGTAAGGCGGAGTGGCTTTTTGGGGGGGTCAACCTCGTCAACCTCACTTTCTTTGACTAGTGAATTTCATCGCACACTCGGCCCTCAATGCCAAGCCTCATTCGGAGACCAATATAATCCGCCTCCCGATATCTCCACGTGATTGCTATCTAGATACCCTAAGCCCTAGCTGGTGTCCCCGAAAAGGTTAACGTGTCCTGGATGACTCATGCGGCTCAGAAAGGCAATTTTGCCTCAGGCAGACAGACCAGGAGGTGCCCGGGAAACTCCCCGACACTCCGCATGAGCTTAATTGCAGAAAAAAGAAGAGATGAGGTGAATGTGAGGGGAATATCTCCAAATTGACAGGACTGGCTTTTACCCCAGTGTATCTCTTGAGTGTTGCACGTGAAATTGAGGCCTAATTGTTGATTTCTTTTTCGCAACGCCGGACGGTTCGCCCCAAACAAGCAATAATTCATGCCATTCGTCCCCGCTGCCCTACCCCGCTGCACTTTTTATCTCCAAGTGCATGCGGGCACGCTCCGAAATCTTCCTTTCCTATCTCGTTCTTTTTTCCATAAGTATTCCTCTGTTCAAGGAGTCAGAGGACTTCGTTCATCATCCGTCGTGTCTCTATTGAAGGTCAACTTTCCTCCAATTAGCCCCGCTATCTCACCTTCCCGAAAGTTTTCCGGGTCAGCAATGGCTGCCGCCAAGATTGATGGCACTGCCATCGCGAAGAGCATTCGCCAGGGCTTGAAGTCCGAGATCGAGCAGATCCAAGTGACCAATCCTAGATTCAAGCCAAACCTGGTTATCTTCCAGGGTAAGCTTGCCCTTCTTCGAGCATGATCATGGGAGTGTTGGATACTAACATGATGATTCTATCTAGTCGGCAGTCGATCGGATTCTAGTTGGTCTATCTACAAACAGCATTCAGAAGGTCTGTCGGACTAATGTCGCTTAGGTACCTATGTGCGCATGAAGCTGAAGGCCGCTCAGGAGGTATGACTTGCTATTTGGGATATTTGGGACATTATCTGACCTTATCCACCAGGCCAACATCATCTGCACCCTGATCAACGTTCCCGAATCGAGCACCGAGCTGGAGCTCATCCAAGAGATCACTAAAGCCAACAATGACCCCGCGATCCACGGCATTCTCGTTCAATTGCCCCTCCCAAGTCATATGTCTGAGCATGCAATCACGTCGGCTGTTGCAGATGAGAAAGATGTCGATGGTTTCGGCGCAATCAATATCGGCGAGCTAGCTAAGCGAGGCGGTCGCCCGTTGTTCACTCCGTGCACCCCTCTGGCGGTTATGGAACTACTCAAGGCAAGCGGCGTAGACCCCGCCGGCAAGGAGGCAGTGGTCCTGGGACGTAGTGACATCGTCGGCAGCCCTGTCAGCTATTTGCTTAAGAACGCCGATGCCACCGTTACTGTCTGCCACTCAAAGACACCGGATATTGCCCGCATCGTGAAGACCGCTGACATCGTTGTGGCGGCCATTGGCCAGACCGAGCTTGTGAAGGGCGACTGGTTGAAGCCCGGTGCTGTGGTTATTGATGTTGGTATCAACTACAAGCCTGATGCCACTAAGAAGTCCGGTGAGCGACTGGTCGGCGATGTGGACTTCGAGTCTGCTTCCCAGGTAGCCTCACAGATCACTCCCGTCCCTGGTGGTGTTGGTCCCATGACAGTGGCCATGTTGTTGAAGAACGTGGTTCATTCCGCCAAGGGCTACTTTGAGAAACAGAAGGACCGCCACGTCACCCCTCTTCCCCTTCGCCTACAAACCCCTGTGCCTTCCGACATTGCTATCTCGCGGGCTCAGTACCCCAAGCCCATCACCCAGGTTGCCACTGAGGTCGGCATCGCCCCTCATGAGTTGGAGCCCTACGGCCACACCAAGGCCAAGATTAGCCTGAGTGTGCTGGACCGCCTCGCCCACCGTCGCAACGGAAGATACATCTTGGTCTGCGGTATCACACCCACTCCTCTCGGTGAGGGCAAGTCCACCACCACATTAGGTCTCACTCAAGCACTCGGTGCCCACCTTAACCGCATTTCCTTCGCAAACGTCCGACAGCCCAGCCAAGGTCCTACATTCGGCATCAAGGGTGGCGCCGCTGGTGGAGGCTACAGTCAGGTTATTCCTATGGACGAGTTCAATCTCCACCTGACGGGTGACATCCACGCCATCACCGCCGCGAACAACCTTCTCGCTGCGGCTATTGAGACTCGCATGTTCCACGAGTCCACCCAGAAAGATGCAGCTCTCTACAAGCGTCTTGTCCCTGCTAGCAAGGGCAAGCGCGAATTCAAGCCCATCATGTTCCGACGTCTGAAGAAGCTGGGCATCGAGAAGACTAACCCAGACGATCTCACTGAGGAAGAAATTACTCGTTTTGCCCGCCTTGATATCGACCCAGAGACCATCACTTGGCGCCGCGTTCTCGATGTCAATGACCGTCACTTGCGTGGCATCACTGTCGGCCAGGCTGACACCGAGAAGGGCCTGTCCCGCGAGACTGGCTTCGACATTTCCGTCGCTAGTGAGTGCATGGCTATTCTTGCCTTGAGTAACGACTTGGAAGATATGCGTGAGCGACTGGGTCGTATGGTGGTTGCCACTTCTAGAAATGGCGACCCCGTGACTTGCGACGACATTGGTGCCGGTGGTGCCCTCGCTGCTTTAATGAAGGATGCCATTAAGCCAAACATGATGCAGAGTTTGGAAGGCACTCCTGTTATGGTGCATGCTGGTCCCTTTGCCAACATCAGTATTGGCGCCAGCTCTGCCATCGCCGATAAGCTTGCCCTGAAGCTTGCCGGTACCGAGCCTGATGAGGATCATGAAGCCAAGACCGGTTTCGTGGTCACCGAGGCTGGCTTTGACTTCACAATGGGTGGTGAGCGCTTCTTTAACATCAAGTGCCGCTCCTCTGGTCTGGTTCCGGACACTGTCGTTATTGTGGCTACTGTCCGTGCGCTGAAGGTTCACGGTGGTGGCCCCGAAATCAAGCCCGGTGCCCCTCTGCAGGAGGTTTACCGCACCGAGAACGTGGATGTTCTCCGCCAGGGTTGTGTTAACCTGCGCAAGCACATTGCCAACGCCAAGCAGTACGGCGTCCCGGTGGTGGTCGCGATTAACAAGTTCGAGACTGATACCGACGCCGAAATTGCTGTCATCAGGGAGGAGGCGATCGCTGCTGGTGCTGAGGATGCCGTCCCTGCCAACCACTGGGCTGAGGGTGGAGCCGGCGCCGTTGATCTGGCCAAGGCTGTCATGACCGCCAGCTCCAAGGAGAAGAACTTCCAGCTTCTCTACGGACTGGATGGTACTATCCAGGAGCGCATTGAGCGCATTGGCCAGGCCATGTATGGTGCTGAAAAGGTCGAGTTCAGTGAATTGGCCCAGAAGAAGGTCGACGCCTACACCAAGCAAGGGTTCTCTAATTTGCCGATCTGTATCGCCAAGACTCAGTACTCACTCAGTCATGACCCAGCCCTCAAGGGCGCCCCCACCGGCTTCACTGTGCCCATTCGGGATGTTAGATTGGCTGTGGGCGCTGGATACCTGTAAGTTTTTGTTACCGCATTTTGTGGAAAACTGTCACGCTAACATAGCTATAGCTACGCCCTGGCTGCCGATATTCAGACCATTCCCGGACTACCCACTGCCCCCGGCTACCTTAACGTCGACATCGACACCGAGACTGGCGATATCGACGGGTTGTTCTAGGGTACAATATAGATAAGGAGATATTTTTGGAGCTTGCATATACCACTGTTCGAATTTCGATTCTTCAACACATACGATAATTGGGGTCTGATCGGACCCTTAGATGGATACTTTTCAACATCGCGCAATCCGGGGCAATTGGACAAGTGAAATTCATTTTGATATATTATTTCATAATCAATATATTTTTTTCCACTGGATATATTAAATCGTACAATTCGGTTGGAGCTTTTCCGGGGTCAAAAAGGGAGGGCCGGTCAAGGCCGGAGTTGAGCTCCGTTCTCCGGGAATCGCTCTATCACCGTAGGCTTCTTCAGCGGGTCGGTTGATGGAGCTTTGATGGAAAATTTTAGCTGATAAAGGATGAGACCGGTGAGTCAGTTGACCTTAAAAGGAGAGATTTAAAGAAACAGAGACATCCACATGAAATTGCCATTCAAAAACATTCCAAACCCTTCAATATCTCCAAATATCTCGTGACTGTCCGGCTTCGGCGCTTCTTTTTGCGGAGTTGTTATTAAGATCCCCAACCTCCATTGCACCGGACAAGGCTTTTTCCTCCTCTACTCTCTATTTAACTATCCAGTCTCACTGCTATTCGGTAATTCTCCCTTTCCTATTTGCCTTGATCATCTTATTCCGATCAATTCCCGTCTTGCCGTGGACCCTTGACCCAAGTCCCGGAAATCGCATCTTCTTTCTACCCTTTCTCCGGGAAATTTCCCGACTCCACACTTTCCTTTCTGCCGAAGCTCATTCCCTCGGTTGTAAACCAGCGAGTGAACCGACTTACTTCCCGCTCAGCCAAACAGAAACTGCGAAATAGGCGCTGACGTCCTTAGGATCCCACGATGAACGCGCTCCGGTCCAGTTCCGCAGTCGCTCGTCGGTCCCTTGCGACCCCTCCTGCCCCTCTCTCTTCTACTTCTCGTCTTATTTCTTCCTCTTCTTTCACTTCTTCACTTTCTAAGAGATCTATCTCCTCTACCTCCCTCTCTCAACGAACTAATCGAGTTGCTGCTTCTTCCCGCTGGTCCGGATCGATCCCTTCGTCTATCACTCAAATCCGCACTATGGCTTCCGAAACCAAGATCAAGGTCAAGAACCCTGTGGTCGAGTTGGATGGTGATGAGGTATGGGGAATCCCTCTCCTTTTATAGTTCGAAGTTTCAACCAGCCTGTTTCACAAACCCGCATATTCTCGTGCTTGGCTGGCGCGTTTTCGTCGAAAACGCGGGGAAATACGGGGATTATCACGATAATTCATGTGTCAATCGGACAATGACGTTCCCCCAAGGATTTGAAACTCATCCTTGACATGTGCTAACCGGATGATCTTCGTGAACATAGATGACCCGTATTATCTGGCAAGAAATCAGAGAAAAGGTAAGCTTATCGTCCCCTTCTCGCCCGGGCCAGATCTGCATGATCGCCGCCGTTGCAGGTGCATGCAGTGAAGACGTCACAATTCATACCGGCCCGGTTTCATGCTCATACTAATTGGCTGCCTATAGTTGATTCTGCCTTATCTCGACATCGATCTCAAGTACTACGATTTGGGTATTGAGTACCGTGATGAGACCAATGACCAGGTCACCATCGAGGCCGCCGAGGCTATTAAGAAGTACGGTGTTGGTGTCAAGTGTGCCACCATCACCCCCGATGAGGCCCGTGTTGAGGAGTTCAAGCTGAAGAAGAGTAAGCTCATTAAGCTCTGCGGAAGTCCGTTTTGTGTAACGGCAAAAAGCTAACCATTTCTAGTGTGGCTCTCCCCCAACGGCACCATCCGTAACATCCTGTGAGTAAATTCAATCCGATTGGCTCTGACCATTCACTAACGACCTATCTAGTGGCGGTACCGTGTTCCGTGAGCCCATTGTCATTCCCCGCATTCCCCGCCTGGTCCCTGGCTGGACTAAGCCTATTATTATTGGCCGTCACGCCTTCGGTGACCAGTACCGTGCCCAGGACCGTGTCATCCCTGGCCCCGGTAAGCTCGAGTTGGTCTACACCCCTGCCGGTGGTGAGCCCGAGCGCGTTCAGGTCTTCGATTTCCAGGGCGGTGGTGTCACCCAGTGCCAGTACAACACCGATGAGTCCATCGCTGGCTTCGCCCACTCCTCCTTCAAGATGGCCCTCATGAAGGGTCTTCCCCTCTACATGAGCACCAAGAACACTATCCTCAAGAAGTACGATGGCCGCTTCAAGGACATCTTCGAGGAGATCTTCCAGAAGGACTACAAGAAGGACTTCGATGCCAAGAACATCTGGTACGAGCACCGTCTCATTGACGACATGGTTGCTCAGATGATCAAGTCCGAGGGTGGCTTCGTCATGGCTCTTAAGAGTGAGTTTCCCATCCCACGTTTGTTTATTTAATTTTCTCTAACACACGTGTTTAGACTACGACGGTGACGTCCAGTCCGACATCGTCGCCCAGGGCTTCGGCTCTCTCGGTCTGATGACCTCCGCTCTGGCTACCCCCGACGGCTCTGCCTACGAGTCCGAGGCCGCCCACGGCACCGTGACCCGTCACTACCGTGAGCACCAGAAGGGTAACGAGACCTCCACCAACCCCATTGCCTCTATCTTCGCCTGGACCCGTGGTCTCGTCCAGCGTGGCCAGCTCGACAACACCCCCGAGGTTGTTGCCTTCGCTGAGGAGCTCGAGCGTGCCTGTGTTGACGTCGTCAACGATGAGGCTATCATGACTAAGGATCTGGCTCTCGCCTGTGGCCGCAAGGACCGTGAGTCCTGGGTCACCACTGGCGAGTACATGGCTGCCGTTGAGCGGAGGCTGAAGGCCAACCTCAAGGCTCGCCTGTAGATTGTTTTCCCATTTGCTGCAAAATTTGAGATACTCCCGTTTTAGAATCCCTAGCGGAAAGGCATTGGCCTGGCTTCGATTGGTCATTTTTGTATAGTTTGCAATTGAATTGTCATTCTGTATACTTCTCTCTATAAGTCCTTCATAAACGCAGCTAGTCTCCAAAACGGTTCCTATGCTTTTTTTCAGGTGCTGTCACAGTCTACTAATTGTCCACCTCAAAAATACCGGCCTGAGAGTCCATTCACAATACAATATTCAGAAGTTGCATTCCATTAGCCCGGCTCTACCACTTCCTGTCTACCTCACTTCCACGCGGGTAAATATAGTGCTCCTTTGTAGATTCCACATAACCCTCACACGTCCAGATCGGAGCATCAAACATTTCATTTGTACCTATGATAGGATGGAAATGTCGCCGAGACACACCACAATCCACTTGAAGAGCCAGAAAACTACATACTGAAAATTAATATCGATGGATAACTCGGAGCACATCCTCAATAGGGAAGTGATAGTTTCCCCCGGGGCCGAAATACTAACGTGTCCAACCCTAAGCAAGAAAGCACCCCCATAGAAGGTGTCCCAAGTGAGAACCGAACAAGGATCTTCAACGATTATGTGATATCTGATCTCATTGCCTGGGTTACTTTCTCCAGAGTTACGGGCTACCGAGCAATCACTAAAACTTTGAACCAATTGGGATGCGGGCCGGATGCGCGGACCCCACAACTTTATTAGGACAGCCAATCATCTCTTTCTAACTTGAGTTAGCCGTCGACCTAGATCGAGGTCTTGACGCAAGTGGTTATATCAGTTTCCTAATGCGGCCATTTTCTCTTTTGTCTTTTTGATGGCTGGACCAACGACCATGGACAGAAAATTTATTGGAAGACAGGGGCTTGGTTGCGAAGTCCTTGATTCCGCCGATCTGACTGCCAAAACTTTGTCTTCGTCACAGGGTTTTGGCGTGAGATGTGTGTGGGTTAAGACAGTCATTTTTTCTCTCTTTTTGTTTTACTTTCCACCTGAGATTAAGCTTCTTTCCTTACTATACTACGATTCCACCTCAATACTCACCTGCAGTGTGGTGGTGGCACTGTTCCACTACATTCCGTTCAATGCAATGACATACGTCTAAAGCTTTCGACTAAGATCTGGTTGTTATCTTTAAAGATCGATCGATTCTTTGTCTTGCCGATCGAATGTATGTTGTGGCCATCACGTCGGTCTTCACAGGCCTGGCGATTTTGGTTGTCGCCCTCCGGCTATACACTCGGATCTACATGGTGAAGGCTCCTGGGCTGGATGATTTGATTATATCATGTGCATTGGTATGTACATCTATCTGCTAGATATACCGCGAGAACATACATCTCTCAGATGAGGTGCTGGAGCCCAATGCTAATCACCTATCATAGATCTCCGACCTGGCATTGTTTGCCTGTATACTTCTTGGTAAGTAGTCCGTTCCATCAATGCCTTATTGGTGTACATTTCAATCTAACAAGTCCCTCGCAGAACAAAAATATGGCCTCGGCACCCACTCCACCAAAATTTCAGAATATGACCTCCAGCACCAACTATTTGTACGAAAGGAGACCCTCCTGCTATCAAATCATGGGGAGAACAAGCCACTAATGGAATCATCAACAGTGGTTATGGCTTTCGATCCCTTTCTACAACATGACCATGATCTTTGCCAAGCTCTCTGCCCTTACGCTCTTCGCCCGTCTGTTCCGTCCCCGTGCCTTCCTCTTAGCTACCTACATCGTCATGGGATTCCTCGTCATTATAGGTCTATGGACAACACTGAGCGGGTTTTTCTTCTGCGTTCCTGTCCACGCCTTCTGGAGTCCATATGAAGAGGTCCGCCTGACAAAATGTCTACCTGCCGCCCCTGTCTGGTTCAGCAATGCGGCACTCCAGACATCTACTGATCTGGTTATATTGGTTATGCCCATGCCGCTATTGTGGAAGTTACAACTACCTAAAAGGCAAAGGTGGGGAATACTTGTGGTTTTCAGCCTTGGAATCTTGTAAGTGGAAATACATGGCTTGTCATTGATCTTGGGGACAACGCTGACTGTTCTTATAGTATTATTGGCACCAGTTCCGCTCGCTTGTATCCATTGAGCGTCATGGTTGGCGGAGGAGACTTTATCGGTAAGATTGCAGATCTTTTTACACTCCGCAAAATAAAAACTGAACGAAAATACTAACACACCAACAGAGCTAAATGCCCAAGCAGCCCTCTGGTCCTCCCTCGAAGGAAATGTATCCATCATCTGCATCTGCCTCCCACCACTCCACCCACTCCTCTCCCGCATCTTCTCATTCTTCTTCCTCCCGCGACCGATACACTCCAGAGCCTCAAAATGTCACTCTAGTAGAACCCAGATGACTGAGCCTCTCAACCGTGATGGCGGGATCTGGTGCAACGAACTCTTCACTCCTGGACCGGCGAGTTACTGCACTAGTATTTCCAAGGTTAATACGAACGAAGAAGACCACGCGAATGAGGAGGGTATTCGTGTTAAGCGGGAGTTGAGGATGCAGTCCGACACTCTTCCTACCCCTGATACCAGACCTCATTCTGCGAACGGTGTCCACCTAGATATGGGGGAGGGGGCGGTGGAAGCGAGAAGTCATACTGCTCCTGAGAATCCTCGTTCTAATTCGAGTGTTGAGAGGGATTTCGGGGACTTCGAGTTTCCGGACTATAGGGACAAAATGAATGCTCCTATTTGAACTTGTCGGCAGTTGGGAGTGTATATATGTTCAGCAACATCAAACGCTTGTGATGTAATTGCATATAGTGACGATGCAAATGACGATACTAATCTAGTAAATTGGATCATAGTAGGTTTCGTGTATGTAGAACACTTAGAAGACATGATATATATGTAGCATTCTGTTATACCCCCGTCGTCGAGCCGAGTGGCAAAGACCTACATGGAAACGCTTTAAGTAACAAATCACTATATATAGCTGCCTGGATGTCTACCTCTAGTGCTGGACAAATCAAAGTCTTGCCCGCGAGGGAATCTTCTCCTGCATAGCCTGTTCAATCGCCTTGGCCACAGCAACACACTTCTCTTCACCAAACCGACCCCCAACAACCTGTATCCCAACAGGCATCCCCTCCACCAGGTTAATATCATCTAAACATGAATCAGTATCGTCCGAGAAGACTCCAATAATGGGTGTACTCACACTGCTGCTTATTAAACCTATCACTATCATTCCTCGGAACATGGGCGAGCCACTCTCTATCCGGAACATCCTTCGTCCTCAAGGCAGTCGTCACAGGCACTGCTAGCGCGGCATAACCAAGGAAATTCCAGATACTGGTGTAGCCCACATATGCACTGGATTTCACCCACGTCCACGGTTTGTATCCCACCCATGCAGTACTGGGCATGATCAATGCGTCAATATCGGATGATATCCATCTATCGAGATATGCCGATTCGAAATTGTATTTGTCCGCATTGAGCTACAGTATAGGTTAGCAGGTCGCAACCGAACCATGGTGGTTCCTCACTTGGTGCGTTTGACTGGTAGTCAAAGTATCCTCAGGTTTACCAACGAGCATACCCTCAATAAGCGGCTCGCCGGTTTTCTCTATCTGTCTTCGACAGCCCTCGCCGCCATCAGAAAAGATAGCCTTTGCCCAGAGCTCATATGCATAGCTATGCGAGGAGGCGTCCCACTCAAACACTGAGATTTGTTAGTAGATGGTCAGCAGTGGCCACTGGAAGAAGTTGCCGGTTATCATACCCTCATGCCCCGCCGTTTTCAGCGCCTCAATAACCTCATGCATGGCCCTAGCAATCGGCGGCTGAACCTTGACAACACCATCATCAACCAAAAACCCAATCCTGAACTTCTTCGCACCAGGAGAAGCCAGTTCCTTCCTCCACGCAACAGGCGCAACATGTTGATCAACCTCCCATGGCCTCGCCTCCGGCAAAACTTCCATATACCTCTCAATAGTCGCGAGGTTACAGGCCATAGGCCCAGCAACGGATCTCACGATATCCTGCCCGGGACTGTAGATCATCCAAATCAGCACTTCCTTGTTCTTGTTCCTCTTCCTCTCCACCATCCAACGAATCAAAAAAAAAGTAAACTTACTTCCCCCTTTCATACGGATGTCTCCCCGGACTAGGCGACAACCCATAAAGCCCACAAAGCGCAGCCGGAATACGAATTGAACCACCCAGATCCGTACCAATACCAAGAACACTTCCACGCGCCGCAACAAGCGAGCCTTCGCCGCCAGAACTCCCACCGGAAATTAGTTCTCGGTTGAAGGGGTTGACGCACTGCCCGAAGACGTGGTTGTACGAATCGGACATCATCATTGATTGCGGCAGATTGGTTTTCACGTACAGGACGGCGCCGAGACGACGGAGTGTGCGCGCTACGGATTTGTCTGCTTTTTCTGGGTTGTTGGTGCGGCCGACCCAGCCTGGATTTGATTATTTTCAGCATGCGCATACATACAAATACCTGTACATGAAGAAATGGGTGTTTTCCTCATAGCGGGTGTGATTGATAAGAAGGAGGAGGGTGATTTACCGATCGAAGTGTCTACTCCTTCAACGGAGAATAGGTCTTTGATGGATACGGGTAATCCATGTAGAGGGCCGACAGTCTTCCCTGTCTTCGCGAGGTAATCGTCCAGTTCCTGGGCGACGGCAAAGGCCTGCTCGAAGAAGATCTCGGTACAGCATGTTGTAAGTTGGTGGGCGAGGGCGGCACGCTTGGCGAAGACTCTAGTCAGCTTCAGAGACGAGAGTTCTCCGGATGAAAGCTTGCGAAGAAGGACGGCGATATCAGTTTCTTCTGTGAGGGCCAGTTCCTCTGGACTAAGAATGCGGCGAAGATATGCCAGAGCATTTGGAACTGATTCAATGGAGGGAACGGGATGTAAGCGCCATTCGGGGAGGATGAGGGAGAGCTGGTCGGCGCGCTTTTGAGCGCAACGGTCGTGGTACGAGGTAGCCATGGGGGAATTTCTATGCTTATGGGAAATATAAAAGCTACTAAGATACGAAATCAAACCCTAACAGGATCTTTATAGATGTTCAAGACCAACCAAGTACATATAGATAAGAAGTGTGATGCCTTACCCGATTAGGAAGGCAATCTAACCGACGCTAAACCCCACCCCGCATATCCTCCACCTCCGCTCGCACTGCGCCTCCGCGTCCGGATAACGGGGGAATTCACATGACTGGCAGTTGCGCCAGTAGCCTCGGATTATTTCACACTGCCGTGCTGTCGAGGCACTCATTCCTATCAGGTAGGCGGGGGTAGCTAAGTGCACGTAGAATCTCGATGTAGAAGGGATTTCCGCGATAGCGTGGCAAGCCCGGTCCACCATGGAAGAGACTACATTGGAATGATACGTCGATGCAGAGGGGTCGCCGCCCGTAGCCGTTCCCGCGCGACTGAATGCCATGGTTGCCGCGGCCCCTCTATACACAGTCGTCGCAAGATTGCGGTCCGTCGAGTCACCCGCATTGAGCTGCAGGATCTGGGCTAATGCTCGAGCACTAAGGTCCATAGCGCGGATCCCATTGCTGTCGCGGTGTTTCGCAAGATAAACAAATAGATCGAACGTGTCTGCTGGACATCCGACTGAGTCGAAGAAGCCAGCAGATAAGGTCTCGCGATGCCAGTCCTCGAAAATTAATGGACTTTCCCTGACAAGGGCACCTGTAGCATCAAACCATACTAGATAGGCGAGGACATCGGCTAGACCGGATATTTCGCCGCAGAGGTCGTCGAGATCGGCCTTGTGCTGGCAGTGGAGATCTAGGAGCGAGCGCGCGCCTTGGAGATGGCAATGCCAGTTGCCAAAGGATCCGCAGCATACTTCAAACATGGCGAAAGTGGCGATTCCGAAAAGCGCAATTGGGTGTGCGGACTGGATAACCTGGCTCAGGTTTGTCAAGGCCACTAAATGTGATTGGAGTGACTCTTTATTGTTTGCATCCTGGATGCGCGAGCGGGCAAAGCTTAGCGTGCGTGAAATCAGCTGGATTCCTTCTTCTGGGATGTCGCGGCTGCTAGATTGGATTTGTTGGCAGAAAGCGTCCAGGAGGTCGATGAAACCGTATAGATTGATAGATGCCGACTTGTAAGCTTCAACGTTTTGTGGCTCTTCATTGTGAATCTGTGGTGAAGTGCCTTTTGGCCGTTTCGGATCCTTCTTATCATCTACCCATACAACTCGCTGCGGATAATTGCATGCTTCTCCACCCTGGAGACAGGCTTGACATCGGGGCCGGTTCAGGTCACATTTGATCCCTCGGACTTTACAGCGACCACAGTCTCGGTCATGCCGAATGCCACGGGGCTTTTTCACCTTCATGGTGTGTATGAAGTTACCTGGCTTGGAAGGCTATCAACTAGCTCTGTATAGTGCGGGGGTTGCGGACACTTGCCCGATTGGTCTTAGGTGGAGCTCCTTTGGGGGTTTTGGGGTCGATTTTTCGTATCTTCTTTGTTGTCTGATAAGGCAGGAGTCTGCATTTATCTATCAATGTCCCTGGAAAGTGGAATACTCGGTTCAATTCTGGTTGGATTAAACAAGTGACGTACAGGGCTAGAAAGGAAAGTGAGAGACAATATCATCAACAAAAAACAGTTGCGAATAGCAAAAGCGAACGACAGGCACGGCCATCAGCCAGTTGAAAAAGGCAAAATAACCTTATCATAACAAAACCTGGCCGGAAGCAAGAATTGGAAAAGGAACGTGAAGGTCAACGAGAGACGATCACCAGCCGGACATCAGCTGAGAACAACAAAATGACCAAACGTAAGAAAGGGCAATTTGGAACAACCGAAGACATAGCCAGACCCAGCATAAACAAAATGGGAAGGAAGGACATCTATCTAGTATGAACCAGTACCCAGTCAAAGTAAACTTTTGTGAATAATACCAACAATCAAGACAGTGAGTGATACAACCTCACGATGCCTTGTACAGACCACTCCTCTTTCGATTATGAATCAGTGCTTGCACATACCCGGGCTCCAATTGGGGATCCGCATCATGTTTCGATATGGCTGCTTGCCACGGTCAGATTGCCTTCTGCGTTGCATCATGCGCTCACGTCGATCGCGTCTCTTGGTAGCCGAATTCACTTGCTCTGGCTTCTCCATTGAGATCGGTGCCTGTGCTGATTTGCGGGCCTTCCTTTCTTCCGCGCGTCGACGACGCAGTACAACCTTTCGACTATGCTTTGAAATAACCCGGATGGAGGAAAACTTGGAGACCATGGAGACCCTGGAGACCCTGGAAAGCTTGGAAGTTTTGGAAGTCTTGGAAACTTTCGAAACCTTTGAAATCTTTGAGTCTGAGACCTGAGACAGACTCTTTGCCTCAGCGACACTGATGCTTGCATGCAAGCTGCTTCCACGCGAGAGCCTTCTTCTTCGCATTCTCTTCATTTGCTCGATAGCAGCAACCGTCAGAGACCGAGTAGACTCAACGCTTCCACTTTGTGTTGATTCAACGCTTTCGTTTTGCAAGGATGCCACGCGCTGGGGTTTGGCAAACGATCCAGGACCATGTGCATGTGGGTAAGGCGAATCGGGCCTTCGAGCGTTCGCGGAGTTGGCCACGGAAAGAGAAGGACTTCCAACGCCGACTGCACCAAAGACCTGAGGAGGAACCGAGTTCTCGAGGCTCATACGCCGTTTCGGGCCAGCCTGGTCTGGGGCTATATCCGGATACTGCGAATTCACGTCGACCACACACATTCCAACAAAAGGTGTCTGGAGGATTGCACTGAAAGGAGGCTGCTCCAAGAAGTGGTTTGGGGAGTCGCGATGGAGCACAGTAGGCAAGGACACAGTATCATGGTGTTGGGCATTTGGCGAGGCGTGTTGTTCGTGACAGTCTTTGGACGAGGCGGCATTACTGGCTGCCACAGAAGAAGCTTCTCGTTCAGAGACGCTCTGGTGCAGCGAGTCCACGCCATGAGAGCAGTGATGACAGACAACATCATACTCCCCTTCTCGTGGTATGAAGGTCATTGACGCCGGGTACATCCCCATATACATGTCAGGGGCCCAGTTGCAAATCTCCAACCAAGAAGGCAACTCGTCAAGTGGAATCAGAGGTGTCCAAAACCCTCCAGGGCGCAGAATGCAAAACTTTGGCCGTGGCCGGGCAAGAAAGGTAGGAAGGGGTGGATGAGAAGTTTGGACGAAGACCGGAACTGGGGTAGTATACTGCATGTTGAAGAGACTGGAAGAGTATTGAATGAATGTAGTAGAACAATGAGTGTATAAGTAAAAGAGTGTTTGATGAAAGAATGTATGATCAGAAAAGGAAGAAGAAGAAGGAAAAGAGGAGGGAAAAGGGGATGATGGAGTTTTGTTGATGTGCAGTGGTTCTGAGGAAAGAGCAACATTACAGGAAGGAACGGAGATGGGCCAGATGTGGACAAACGGAAAGAGCGAAAGAGCCTCATAAAGGAATGGGAGATATACCTAGGTAGTTACTTAATGTGGCTTTAAGGCCTCCATTGATGCCAATTTGGAATGGGTTGGTCCATCTGATTTGTCGCAGGTAACTTTCAAACAGGTTGCTCCTTCGATCCGGCAATCTGAAAGATGCGCAACTTGATGATTGCATCTGTAAGTTTGTATTTCCGTAAAGATTCGAGGGAAACATAATTATGAAATAATTTAAGACATATTAGAACTGATCCTACGATTTACTGTATCTGAGCTAATTGGTACGCATTATAGGATCGGACGGCTGGATCTCAAACTATATCCCTATTATAGATAATAACCGAACCGTTTACCCCTACGATTAGATAGTCCGGGTCCGTGCTATACCTTAGAAGGCTAACAGACCAGTCGAGTAAGGCTTCCAATTTTTAGAACTTCGAGGTGTAGTACTATTCTCTTATCGATCCTATAACCGGCAAATCGAAAGACATAATTGTTAAAGCTAGCTTTTTACTCCCGGAATCAGTACAGTCATCCACAATTGTCAGCAGCAATGATCAACACCGCCAAAGGGACTCTAACACCATCCCTCGTCACAGCAGAGAACGCGGGGAATCAGATCGTCGAGTATTTCAGCCGTGTAGGAGGGCTGTGATTCCATCGGGCTTTGGCTTCTTGGACGAATTTCGTGAACGTCTTTTATCTAGTTATTCATTGCTTGGTCCAAGTCAAAATGAACTTTGTATCTTTAGATTGAGCAGAAATTAGGATCCCGAAGTCAAAATCTTCTTGATTGTCGTGACCACAAGTCCACTTGCTTCAATGACGCATAGTCGCTCGGTGACATTGATACTGTCGATTGTTGTTTCATCTCTTCTACATCAGTAGCCAATATACGCATTTCTATAGTTTCTCCGTCACCTCGAGTGATATCACCTTGCTCTTGGTTCAACGTCATCTTCTACCTCGTCAACTAGAAACGCGAAAGTCTGCATCATCTGGACTGCTAAATTTCACCAGATCGGAATAGCTGCGATTCAAAGGGTGCGTATTGACATAGCCTGTATTCCACAGTTCACCGTCCGTTGCAGAATCGAGATCGACAAGAATCTCCTTCGGTTTACCTTCTATATTCTCTTGTCCGTCGGCGAGTTATCACATTGTGAGTATTTCATGTGATAAAGAGATCAAAAAGGGAAGGCTGTAGTACTTTTTTGGTAAGAACGGTCTCTCCATCCCGTAAGAGTATATGATTTTGGGCGTTTTGTGTGAGAACTTGAATTTGAACTTGCGACTGAGCTCTCGTAAGCCAGGTGATTGGTAGCTAATGGACTTGACGAGAAATTTGTCTGGTTGGCCTTTGATCATAGCTTCGGGGACTTCGATGTTTATGCCGTGGCTATGTACAAGTTGCGGTCTCCCAGTAGATTCATGCAACTGCTCTAGGATTTGCACTCCCTCTATGCCTATCCAGGAGACCATAGAACCAGTAGGCAAGGGTTCCCAGAAGCATGCAGTTCAATTAATTGACTAACTTGGGTGATTAGCCATTAGGCTCCATCGAGGCGCAATGAATACCAGCAAATGTACCAAAATGAAAGGTCAAAGTTATTGATGCCAGTGCTTTTTTGATGGGAGAGTGGGCCAATGTAAAGAACGAGAGGATTTCACGTGGATAGTGCTAGTGTGTTGCGTTTTATTGAGGGGCCTGACGCTCAGGTTCTGCTCAGTTCTACTCAGTGAGCAAAACCAGCGAGGGACTGAGCACTAAAATGGAAAGGGAAAGCCAAGACGTGGCATAGGAAATCCGGTACATACCTAGGTAGGTAACTACATATGTACAGTGGGACCTCCGAAATATTGGGCTAAACCTTTTGTACCCAGATATACCGCCCTCCAAATTCTGCCAGTTCTGCCAGTCTAAAACTCCTAATATAGTTAGTATGTAGGCACGTGATTTAACAGTAACGGTTGGCATTCAAAGGTATGTACCTAAGGAGACTACTAAAAAAGACCACTAAAAAAACATCTAAGAAAACTACCGGAGAAGACTACCTAAGAAACCATTAAGATGACTACGGCCGGATAAGCGGCCGACTATATATTCTTGTGGCAGTATGTTTAAAAGGGAGGCGGTATTCATGACACTACATAACGAGGAGGTAGTATATAGGGCGGTAATATGTAGGTACGAAGGTTTAGCCCAATATTTCGGAGGTCCCACTGTAGTCAGGGCTATTTTCTCATTTACACTTACAAGCTTCATACTTCAAAACTTTATCTTATCTTATCTTATCAGCACTTCCAAGCTATCGGCCCGGATGCAAACGACATCCGAGGTACTACTCTGGCAACTAGCGTTGCACACAACTTCTCCTCAGACTCTTACCTGCTTATCTTCATTTCCTTCTCAACTTCATTCCTCCACAATTTCAAACATTTTACCAGCAAACCCCGAATCCATCATGACGACCCTCACAGACCCAACCAACGCCACCCGCGCAACCCCGAACATCCCCATCGAGAAAGCAACCCTTCACATCGGTAGCTCAACCTTCATCAGCGCGCCCTCCCAGGAAGTCTGGGCCACACTCATAAACACCTCAACCTGGCCGAGCTGGAACGCCTTCGTACCACGCGTAACCATCCGCTCCCAGCCAACCCCAGACCCATCCCCATCCACCTCCGCACCGGACCCAACACCAACACCAGCACCGGCACCGACATCAACCACTCAATCCTCAAACACAAACCTATCCCCAATACTTCAAAAAGGAACAAAATTCACCTTCCACGTCCGCATGGACCCAACCTCCACCAAGCCCCAACCCTCAACAGACGTACACCTCCTCATAAGCGAATTCAGAGCGCCGAACGCAGACACCGGCGAAGAAGGCCGTATCGTTTGGTGCGCTGACCCCGATGCACCGGGTGCGCTTTCGCCATCACTTTTGACGGCTGAGCGCGTGCACGAGATTACGGCTGTTGAGGGCGGGACGGAAGTGCGGAATTGGGAGGCACAGGTTGGCTGGTTGGTCTATGTGGTGCGGTGGATGTACAAGGCTAAGCTGCAGGCGAACTTTGAGATGTGGGTTGCTGATTTGAAGGGATTTGTTGAGGGTGGCAGCAAGACCGGTTCTTCTTGATGAACTCGCGTTGAAACAGTTGCCCTGCGAGCTGGGCTGTTCACTCGTGATGTAGCCGCTGCAGGATCCTACTATCCATTACCCTCCGAGTGTGGAAGGGAGCAAAAAGTATTTTCCTAATTAAATGCATTCCTTATTATGCTGCGATCGAGATTGACATGGTAGCCGTCTCTGCGTCCTTACTACGGACCAAATGGAAATTGGATAGATGGCAAATACAGTCGGCTTTGGTCTTGTTTGAAATATTCATCTGCTACCCAGATGTTAGAATAACAACATTCTGTTCTACTCATCGATAAACCTGTCGACGATGACCGCAACGCTCGGTTTGAAAGCGAAAAACCTGTCAGCTCACAGACGGGGATCCAGCATCAGTGAGATTATTTGAATGGGATATTTCTTGCAGAGGCGTAACACCACATCCTTGGAGGACAAGACGGGGATTGGGTTGAGTATTTCCATTTGAGTAGTCGACATACTTGTGGCACAGCTGTCTTTGAAAATGAAAGAGAGTATCTAGCTAGGTAGTGACCACATAGTTACCGTGCCGCCTTTACTTGACTGACACTCATACACAATATTGGTATGGCGGAATAAAGTAATACATGATACCGTGAAGGATTGAAGCCACAATAGGCCCTAGCCAGTGAATCCAATGATACGAGGTAAAATGTGAGCCGACCATAGCACCGAAACACCTTGCAGGGTTCCCACCTGTAAATATCAGATGAGCGTTACGAAATAGCAGATGAAATCAGATGACTGCACAGCGATTAATACGTACCAAAGCCAGTGTATCCCACTTGACTATAGCCAGTTCCAAAGCTTGTGATTCCGAGAATAATACCAACAAAGATTGGACCAAGAGCTGGACCAAACACTTCCCTTTGGCGTGGATCGAGGCCCACGCTGAATGAGAGGAAGATGAGCATGAAATCGGTGGTAACTTCGATGGTAAATGCGCTTCCTACTGACACTACAGAAGTGTCTATGACACATCCGGGGATGACAAACTACAACGTTTAGCAGAAGAATCCGAGTATGAAGGAAGCCGTGAAGCAAACAGCAAGGAAGAAAATAACGAGGGAAAGCGGTTGATGCTTGTAGATACTCACAGAGCGGGTGTCAAAGCTACTCCTCAGTAGATAGCCAGCAACAGTAGCTCCGAGCAACTGAAAACCAATATAGAGAATGCTTCGCGGGAAGGTAGATAACCTGGCGAAGAATGTCGCCATAGTGATTGTAGGGTTCACATGACCACCGGACACAGGGCCCGCTGCGAAAATGAATAGAGGAAGGGTCAGAGTATTGAGCAGACCTCCTATCAGGCTTGGGACCACTGGCCCTGTAGCAAGATGCCTGTGATTGATTTTGATGTCAGCTTGATAAGCCAATTGTTGTGACAACGTGATTTAAGACTTACCCAGCCATTTTGCCTAGACCAACGGCCAAGAAACATGTAAAGTATACAAGCAAGCATGTTACTAACTTTTGTCTCAGCGCGCACGTCCGGCTAGGGCGCTTGTTTGATCAAGGGGTTTGAAATCGAAAAGCATAGGGGACATGGAATATAAAGAAGATAACAGTGAATTCAAATATCACACATACCAACACCTTCAACAAATGCAGCTTTCCATATATTAAGCTGAATAAACTGGTTCGGGCATATCATTTGGCTCCAAGGGACCAGCGGCGCGGCATCGGGAGTCTTCCGTAATAACTCTGCCTCTTCCAGAGGAGAGACGGAAAACTCTTGATTAGCACCAATTCGACCGGCAAACGGTGTATTTTCAACTTGGAATCGACGGCGTATCCCGCCATCTTGACCTTCCAATGGTCGCGGTTGTTCATGTGTCTGAGGGAGAAATGAGGCCATTGAAGCTGGGTTTGTGGGTATTCGTCGAACAGGCGGTAAATGGTGCGTATTTTGAGAGAAAATAATACTAACAGTAGGCGATTTATTTTGACCAATACCCTACATATGTATGTACCGAGTCAAATATGATGACATCAGTAACGGGAGGAACCCACACAAGACCTCTGGTAGGCGGAACAGGTGCACAAGTGCACCCAATCTATTGATTCAGTCTGGTTAGCTGTGGATTTTGGTGATGATACAGTGGCTATATCCATAATAAAGTTGCTTTTGCGCTGGTTAGATGGATGAGAAGCACTCTAGACAATACAATGCATCGCGTGAAGAACAAATGACTTTGAAGGGTTTGGAAAATTTTTAATATCCTTTCCCTTCATGAGTGCTGCATCTATATATGAGAATAATCAAACCCAAAACATCTTCGGAACTTGGCACCTTCCAAGCTTGGAAGGTACATGTAGGCAGGTGCCTTCCTACTTAGATAGAGGTTCTTGCAGAGCTGCTGAAGCATCTAAAGGATTGCTGCACTGAGGGCCTTATGAACCTTGAGATATGGGAAGAAGACGATGAGACACTTGGTTATCCCTCGAGTCACCTTCAAATCAACACGTGAACCCCTTCCAGACCAAAACAAACGTTATCAAAATCCACGTGAAGACTCAGTACGACCCCAACGTCCAAGACCCGTAATCCGGCAACAATCTGGACGTGAGGACCATCAGTTACAGTGAGCCTAGTTCGAGTGCAGGCCGAACAACTCAACTGAAAAATCAGAAGAGCGAACTGCTCTTACCGAATCACCTCCACAGCAGACTTCATAGACAGATTGCGGGCCAAACAAAGACGGTCGAATTGATCTAGAATCAATTATTCGGCAGGCTTAACACCATTACAAGCCAAATCTGAAGTCTCACATCGCCTGAGAACAGATTGGTGGAGAGCCGGATGGCCGAAAGGCTTCAAGCAATGCAACCATTCCTCACGTACTCAAAACGGCAATCGAGGGACCAGGTACCCCAACCGAATTCAGAAACGCTGCAACCACGTGTGGTATCAGAATTCGCAATCTCGCAGGCGAAGGAATTCTGACAGTCGAATCATAAGGATTTTATCTTCGTGGATTTCACATCTTACTCACATTTCGCTCGCATCGCTCTTACTTTCTTCTCATTATGACCCCACTCCTACTACTGAGCACGGAAGCCGGCTCTCAATTTCCTACAAAGCTTTCAATGCTATAGGGACTCAACGGACGAGGTATGATGGGTTGCAGGGACTGGATGTGAGTGATATTCCATGTGTTGTGATGTTGATTTCGCTGATTCTGACTGAATCATGGTACCAGGACACAATGTATTCGACAGCTTGAATCCAGGGATTGGAGAATGTGAACTCCAAAGATGAATCCGTCTACGCTGCGCTTGTGTACAGGTACCCGAATGAAGGCCATTTTCCTAAGCCTGTCGGAAAGGGACGCTTCCGCACCTACACTCGAGTTCATTCCCAGATCTCCTCGCATGTAGATGTCTATTGCCACTGTGGAGAGAATGAGGCTGGAGGGAGATCGGCAACTGTGGGTCAACTAGAGACCCATGGCATCAAACCGCACGTCATGGACTGGATCGGAAACGTATCCGGCCGAGTAGGCCCTGGCGATCGCATTGAGATCGTCTTGATCGGACACGGTGATGAGGAAGACCACGCTGTCACGCTGTATCCTCGGCACGCAGAACGCGAGTTTCTGTCTAAAGCCGAGACGATTGCCGCCCTCTCTATCTTGCCGCCTAATGTCCGCCTTCTGATAGTCAACGAGGCTTGTTACTCCGGCTCCTGGGCCACGGTAGCGCCTGATCTAGGCGCCCAGCGAGACGTGCTTGTTGAGACAGCAGCCACCGTCGGTGAGAAGCGTGGGGCTTGTGGGTATTGATGGGTCACTGGGAGAAACATCTATTCTCCAGGGCTGGTGGACGGGATGATAAATAGTACTGTTGGCAGATGAATTTTGGCGGAAGGACGAGGGAAAATCCCGCCCTCCAATTCTTATCACGCAATTTTCTGTTCCATCAGTTCTTCTATCCTTTTCATCAGATTTCATCTAGAAGAGCCCTTTTCCGAGCGAATATAGCCCAAGTGTCTGAGAACCGTCAAGCCTTCCTGTCGCGCCTCGGTGAGAGGTCAGAATCTCGTCACAGTTTACATGAACCAAGGATCGTTATTGAGGTTGGCTTCAGTCAGACATATCTAAGCCTCGTCAGGTATCACATGGGGATGACTGGAGGGTACACTTCCTCAACACTCCTTATCCTTTACTCTTGCTCTTGCTGGTTATTAACGTCTATTATTCTAGAATATTGTCTCGTTACTCTACTTGAGAATCAACACAGTACTACAAGATATTACTATTGAATGAAACACTGATATCCTCATGCTCTATTAGGTATTATGTGATTTGATTAAATATTACGCCCATTCTCCCAAAATGCAAACAAAATGTACCCTGATACCATATACCATACATGTTCCGCCAAACACCATCTAGATAGGGTATATGGACAATGCAAAAACAAATAACCAAAAAAGCGTCCAACAAATCCCCTCCACCATCAACCAGACACAAGCTCAACCCACTCCGGTGTCGAAATCCGCATCGCGGGATCCTTAACAACAGCCGGTCTAACAATACGCTCAACAAACCCATTCCTCGGCACCCGACTCCCACTCATCCCAGACCTCGCAAAATCAACAATCTGATGCCCAGCCCTCGCCATCTCCAGCCTCAACCGATGATTCATATTCGGATAAAGCAGCAAATCCCCCGTCGCAGCAGCAAGCAGCGTAGCCGCAAGCGAGAAGACATCCGAAGCCGGCGTCGGCGCCATCTCCGTCGACGTAAGCGAAGCCAGCATTTCCGGCGCCGTGAACGGCGGCGTGAACGACGACATCGACGCGCGCGTCGTATCCGGCGCCTCCGCGTGGACGGGGATATCCACCGTAGCGGAGAAATCGGCGTACAGAGGCTCGAACGGGAAAGCAGGCGCTTCGACGCAGTCGTCTGTGTCGACGGGTCGGAGGAGGATATTGTGTGGTTTTATATCGCCGTGTACGACGGCGGCGACTTGGTGCAGCCAGTTCAGGCCGGTGATTAGTCTGCGCGCGAGGTCTTGGTATGAGGCTGGGCCTTGGACTGGGTCGAACATTGTTGCTGTTGTGTGGTGGATGCGTGCTTGCTTGGATTGGTCTTCGATGTAGGATGCTAGTGAGGTTGGGATGGCGGACATTACCAGTGCGCCTAGGTCGGCGTGGTAGCCGTGGAAGGGGACGATGTATTGTTCGTGGCCTTGGGTGAATGTGAGGCGGGTTAGGGTTGATGCTTCGGCGCTTAGGACTGGGCGCGCATCGCGGCGCAAGGGCGCTTTCACGGCTAGCACTTGCGATCTTGAGGTTGGGGAGCTTGGGGGTGTGCCTGGGGGGTTTGTTTGCGGGTGTGGTAATGTGCGCGCTTTGTATACTATGCTCCAGACGCCGCGGCCGAACTCGAGGGAGCGGTTGTTCTCGTCGTGGCAGATTTCGAGGTCGTCGGTGAACTGCAGAGTGCCGACATTGTCCTTGGAGGTGGATGGCGTTTGCGCTGCCTTTGGGTCTTGGAATGGACTTGGGGTTGATCTTGGAGGCCTTTCTTTGGCTATAGGAGTCACTGGTGGCGTGAGACTCGACGGGACTTGAGTAGATAGTGGGCTTTTGCCCTGGGTTGTCTGGAGCGACAATTGAACTGGTGGGTTGGCCATAGTTCCAATGTGTAATATCGAGGGATTTGCGAGCAGATCAGGTTCTATATGACCTTGGGGAAACAAGGCAAATGAAATCGGTTTGATATCAATAACGCCACCGGAACAGTTCGCGATAGGCAATTAAGCCTCACCCACGGTTGGACCGATAATGATTACGGAGTGGCGGACGCACGTTCTGATGAGATTGGGTCTATAGGCATAATATGGACAAAGAATAACTGTTGGGAAATGGCCATCATAAAAGGAATCCAAAAAGCAAAGAAAAATAAAACAAAACCGGCCCACCGGTCTCGAACATAATCCCAAAAAAGATAATCGACGGTGACAGTAAAATACTACGGTGACAGTTGCAAACGGGAAATTAAAAATCTGGAGAGTTCGGGTACTGCCGGTCTTCATTTTATTTTAAATTAAACGTATGTATTTATTAAATGAGTTATATAATTTCAGCTAGATAGGCTAATTAAGTTAATTAACTTGATAAAATTACTCTAAAGAGTAAGTAGGTTAGTAATTAGTTAATAGTTAACTAGGCCAAAGTAAATACCTAGGTGTCGCCAAATGCATCCTATGTACGGAGTACTCCGCATGCGTCTCAACGGTCAACTCTTTATAATTTTATTTTTAGTGCTGAATCTGTGTTTATTTATGTTTAAATCTGTATGTTTATGTCGATATTTGTATTGTCATTAACTATTTAATGCCAATCTTTACTCAATGCACTTTTTAACAGTCATTTCTACCTCAACTCGACATCCAATCCTTTGGCCTCGTGCTCCATGCACATGCAGAATACATACTGCCAGTCAGATTATCAATTACATATTTCCATTAAAATTCTATTTTGTACAAAATACTAATATACACAGTGATATACACGGCCCTATCTGAGCCTCATGTTAAGTAACTCCTCGCCTAGCTGGGCCTGGGTCATTGTCCCGCCTAGAGCTCGGCTGAAGGAGATTATATCGAGCTTCTCCGGTAGCTTCTCGTACTTGACCGCAATATCCAACAGGGTTGCCGCGGAAAGAGTGCGGAGTCGAACACCACTCAAATCATAGTCCACGTTATCCTGGTAGGTGAAAGCTGGGTCGGACGTCGAACCCTCCGGCAAGGGCATTGGCCCACGCCCAGGCTTGAGTCGTCTCTCGGCGAAGCTGGCAAGGCTTGGAATATCTCGCACATGACTATTGATACTCTCGGCTGGGAAAAGTGTTTTCAAGAATTCGGCGACTGGCATCGTGCCACGAGTCCCCACCACGGCCAGCATTGAAAAATACCGGTCGAGGACGAGTTGTACCATTGTGTTTGGTAGGTCAAATATCTTCTTCAGAACGGGCGGGTTGGAATCTGGTTCGAAATATACGACTGCGCGCGGGTCCTCACGAGGATAAGTCTCATCGGGATGGATGTATAGGGGTTCAAATGGTCGTTGGTCATGTGCCAGGCCGGCATCAACGAAATGGTTGGTGAGTCTACCCAACCGGGCATCATCGATTGTATGTTGATGTTTTTCTAACATCGTGTGGTGAATGCTTGATTTTAAAGTGGCATAACTCGACTTGAGCGATACCATACGATCTTCTAGAGCCTTTAGATTCTCAACACTCTCCTTAGGATCCGCAGCCGCACGTGCAAATGTCCAGCCCACTTGGTCCTGCTCAAGTATTACGTCGGCAAGCTGTTGGCGGAAGTAGCTCGCTGAGTTGTCCCTGGCAAGCTTTGACCATGCTAATGCTCGCTTTCGAATTATTGCTTTGGCTTTGGGGTCTGTGGTGTCGCTGCACGAATCAAGACCCAGCTTATCTGCTTCTGCGATTTCCATCAATTGCTTCTTGTGCATTTGAGCAAGCACTCGAGGTTGATACGGTCGCTCAACTCTCGAAGTTCGGTAGGGAACGTGTGGCACCACTTCCAAAGGAGGAAACTCTCTGGTGGGTGGAGTGATAATGTTATTTGCTGCAGCTCTTTCAGCCACATGCTCCCTGATCTTGTTCAAGTCATCCCAGCCCCGCCATTGATGGGACCGTTCTTCTTCAGCGGGACTGGCAATCTCTATGTTGTGCAAGCCTATGGTCTCCGCGAACACGCCAGTTCGTGTGCGCTCCACAGCGGACCGCGGTAACATATCCGAGACTTCGCTGGAGGGCATTGTAGCAAGGACTCGTACGGCCCCGTACAAATTCACATCTTTTTGTTTTAAGCAATTCTTCATGTAGTTGAGAAACCAGCGGCTGGGTTTGAAGTGATCCATTCCAGATTTAGCAGCAGGCAGATTAGCGAGGATGAGAAGGGAATCATTCTTTGGTATAATAGCTGAGCTCTCTCGGTTCCCACGGCCTTGTTCTGGAAGATGAGTTGCGAAGAAATTAGACCAATCAAATTTCCCATATATGGGTTCATCGACGAGCTTATAACACGGGTTGCTCTGGGCGAGCGGTTGAAGGAAATTGTTGAAACGAGGATCTGGTTCAACAAGGACATGGCGGCGTGGCTGAAGAAGTTCATTCACTTTAGATGATATGAGACCACCCCCAGGCCAAAGGTCCAGAATGTCTAGCGGTTGGTTTCGGCGGAGGTAGGGCGATACGCGCTCGAGGACATTATCTGCCGAGTCCAAAGTAAGTTTGTAGCCATTATCAGATCCGAATCTCAAGACTTACCTATTAGCGCTTCACTGACGTACTGTGTTCGAGGCTTGTTTTTCCCGCGTTGTTTGGATATCAATGGGTAAAGCTTCGTGGTCAACGGAAACCGCGCCACCGGCTTTCGATGTACGGTGAATTTTTTCATTATTTAAGATCTTGTAAATGCCATGAATTTTGAGTATGACATGAAGGAGAGAGAATACCAATTGAAGGAGATAGAGGGTGGTAGAACTTCCGCAAGTTTTTTATTTGGAGCGGAGAGCGGAGACCTCGGGGGCTTGCCGCTCTCATCCCACCTCTTCTCCCCTCACCTTTATCTTCGTCGCCTAGATGAGGCTCCCACAATTGCCGCTGGTCTTTCCAGGTTTCGGAAATTCCTATCATCTCACTATGCTCTTTGACGTTTGATCTACAACTTCATCATCTTGGTTTCCCTAACGCCTACCCTTGTCTTAGTGCGCCTTTTCGCCATGCCTTCCAATGCGACGGGCGGTGCCACTGGAGCTACTGCCCCTCAGAGCGTTGAGCATATTACGCGGATAGCACAGAACTACGAGTACAACTCCTCTGTTCCATTACGGTATTGGCTGAGGACCGCCACAACGCTTTTACGTGAGGTTGGTTATACCTGTTGCCTGCACTTGAATCACGAGTGCTTTCAGACTTTCAGACTTGTTAACTTTTGTTAAATTTCTAGGCCCGCATATATGAACGCGAAGGACACGATGAGCAAGCCTATCTCATTCTATTTCGACACGCTCAGTTGATCCTGGTCCATCTGTCTAAGCACCCCGATACCAAAAAGAACGAGGAAGATCGCAAGGCCTTGGTGGCAGCGGAGAAAGAGGTTGAGAAAAACCTTAGCAAGTTGGAGATTCTGAGGCCGCGTATCAATAAGCGATATGAGCGTTACACTCAGTTGATTCGGGAGCGCGAATCTCGCAAACAGCCCTCACGAACCAAGATCGTCGCCGAACCACGAGAACAAGTCGCCGATCCCGCTCTTGCCGGCGTGGCAGAGCCTTTGGAAGCTGGGGAGAATCGAGATCTCGCCGTGCAGTTAGCTCAATCAGAGCTCAACCGCCGAGCCACCGTCCGAGACTCGAAGAGTCTTTCTGGGCCATCTGCCGAAGAGCTGGAAACTCGTCGCGCAGCTGGTGTATGGGGGGACTGGGACCATTCTATCAAATCGGAATCCCGCGCGGGTGATCGCGACCTCGGTCAACGTGTTCAAAATATCAGCTCCAATCTCGATCATACAGATGAACCTTATGGTCAACGTGCGCAAGAGTCCATGGTTCCTTCGTCGGCTGCTTCTGCGTACAATTATCCAACTGTGCCACGTCATAAGCCACTGGAGCCCACTGTATCTCCAGGTAATATTGCCATCCTCGATAAGAACGTCGAACGCCAGGCACCTCCGATATTGCCTCCGAAGGAGCACCTTGAGCCTAGCCGAGCATCTATTGTCAATGATTCTGCAACAGCTTTAGCGCCAGCGCGGCCAGCCAAAGTATTGTCAGGTCCGGCGCTGCCTGAGAAGATCCGACCTTCCGAACAAGCAACCGCTACGCGCTCAGATCTCGATCCCTCGAGTTACACCTTCAAACCCTCCGCCTATCTCGAAAATGGCACCCCCCTGCGCTCGGTATTTTTACCAGCGAACCTTCGATCCCGCTTCTTATCTCTGGTTGCTCCTAACACCCGCGCTAACCTTGAAACATGCGGTATTCTGTGTGGTACCCTTGTCTCCAACGCGCTCTTCATATCCAAGCTGGTCATCCCCGAGCAGACATCGACATCAGACACCTGCGAAACGCTTAACGAATCCGCTCTTTTCGACTACTGTGACTCGGAGGATTTGATGACACTCGGCTGGATCCACACACATCCGTCACAGACTTGTTTCATGAGCTCTCGTGATCTACACACGCACTGCGGTTACCAAGTGATGCTGCCCGAGAGTATTGCCATCGTGTGCGCTCCCAGTAAAAGTCCCGACTGGGGTGTGTTCCGACTGACTGATCCTCCGGGTCTGAAGTCGGTTTTAAACTGCCACCAGACGGGTCTATTCCACCCACATGCCGAGGAGAATATCTACACCGGGGCCTTGCGGCCGGGACATGTCTTCGAAGTCAATGGGTTGGAATTTGAGACGGTGGACCTTCGTCCGGGTGCCTTAAAGAACTAATTGCCTTGCGTTTTGATTACTCGATACACACTAAGATACCATCATCGCATTGGTCTGGTTTTTTTGTGACATTTCATATCAAGGGTTTTCTCTAGAAGGGTGGCGTTGCCAATTATTTCAATAGCGTTGAATCTAGCTATTTGCATCTGTTTCCAATTGAAATATTTTCTTTGTAGTGTACATCAAAGACATAGGCACCTATTTGATAGATTATGGCTGGATCTAGCAAAGTTCCGCCTTGACGAACATTTATTATCTCAGCAACACAAGTGTACCTAGATACTGTCTAGTGTCTAGCAAGTCAATTGCTAGTCATGTATCTCTTTGATATAAATCCATTACCTACATATGTGTGTAATAGCCAAGAAGTTCTCTCGTAATCATGCCATGCCTTACAAGGATGCCCAGGTGTGACAGCTTGGCTCATTTTCCCCACATAGATAACCTCAACTTCCACTCCGCATACTTCTCTACTTTCTCTACTCTTCAACATTCAATTGGTTTCAAATTGCTCGCATGTCGTCCACGTCAGAAAATATCCCCTCCGACACCCCCACCTCCTCCACCTCCACGGGATCAGCATCCCAGCCCACCGAAAAACCACCCTACCAATCCGCCTCCTACTCCTCCTACTTCTCCTACCCAGTCACCCACGTCGTCTCAGGACTCTACCGCCGCATAACAGACCCAGACATAGCCAAAGAAATGCCTTCCGTCATGCCATGGTCACGGTCGTCCTCCTCATCCGAAGTCTTCACACCACGCCGAACAGCCTCACCCTTCCAACCACCACCGCTCACACCCCTCACCCTCGAAATCCCCACAGGAGCAGACCTCCTCCAGCAGCAACTCCTAACACGCGCCCTAGCAGAAGAAATCCGACTCCTAGTGCCACCCCGCCTCCAACTCGCCGAAACCTGGCGTCTAGCCTATAGCCTAGACCGCGACGGCGCCTCCCTCTCCACCCTCTACGAGAACTGCGCCCAGTTCTCGCACCGCAGCTCGCGGGCGGGCTACGTCCTCGTAATCCGCGACTCCTCCCCTTCCAGCTCCGTCTTCGGCGCCTACATGACAGACGCCCCACACCCGGACTCGCAATTCTACGGTACGGGCGAATGCTTCCTCTGGCGCGCAAGCGTGCTCCCACCCCCGGCAAGCTTCCCCCTCGTCTTACCAGGCGAAGGGCCACAGTCCGAGGAAGCCCTTGAGCGCGCTGGCCTCCCTCCTCCCCCCTCCGCCGACACCACTACCGCCGGGCGCTGGAGTACCCTGCGCAACGACAAGTCGAAACCCCCGCGCGCGGAATCCCCGGCTCACAATCTTAATATGAATATTAAAACCAATCTCGCGGCTGCGAGTCGTGGAGTCCTGGCGCCTCCATCGCCTTCCTCCATTCATACCCCTTCGCGGAGTGGTGCGAGTACCCCCGAACGCATTCGTTTTAAGGCTTTCCCGTACAGTGGGGTTAATGATTATATGATCTTCTGTGAAACTGGATTTCTCAGTCTAGGAGGCGGGTAGGTGGTTGATGTTTCTGGGAGAATATTGTTCTCGGCTAATATATTGGATAGTGACGGTCACTACGGATTGTGGCTTGACAGCAGTCTTGAAAAGGGTGTCAGTGCATCCTGCCAGACCTTTGGCAACGAGCCTCTCTCGGATGAAGGCGTCAAGTTCGATGTTCTTGGAGTGGAGGTGTGGTATGTTGGTTCTTGAACAACTGCATATGTACAGCCTGACACCTTGCACTGGATGTATAAATCACCTGCATGTGTCAGGGGGGATATAAGTATTGAGGAGGAATTATTTCGATATAGACAGGGCCGACTGGTGCGGACTTTGGTATTCTTCGAGATTGAATATCCGGATACCTCAGGAAAATGGTGTTTGGGTTTATCTTGTTCATCTTAATGGCTCTTCAAATACCCAGATGGCGATGTGGTGCTGGCCTCTCTGCATTGTTAATTCTGCCATCTGCCTTAATTTACTGTTTGTTTCTTGTGTCTCTTGCCTAATGGTCTGTGTCGTGGTAGTGAGATATACTTGGACATGAACAATTTACACAAACAGTTCTTTTTTTTGTCTTTGCTATTTTTACATACAAGCTAGTCTTTTTTCCATTTTTTACTTTTCGAAATCCCTCCATATCACACCCGCAAAGACTCAAAGACATATCCAGATTGAACGAGGTGTTCCACCTGTAAAACTCCATAAGATGCTCTTCCCTCATTCCCTATCATCTCCCCCCTTTTTTTTGGTTTTTTGGTTTTTTCTCTTTTTCAGCTTTTCCTTAGTTTTCCCTCAGGTCGACTTCCCGCGATTCTCAAGGTGAGATGGGCACTTGAACATCGCACCCTCACCTCTTTGAAGACGCCGCGTCATACTCGCGATACGTCGCTGTTGCTCAGCATCACGCCCCGGTCCAAAGAGTGACTGCCTTGGTGTCTGACGGCCGAGCTTGTAGTCAGCCCATCGCAGTTCCTATATCACATCAGTAACCATTCAAATCGACCTCAAGATGAACATAAGCTTCATACCTCTGGTGAGAAGGATTTGAACTTCTCGTGACAGCAGATTGAATAGTACCGGTTGTACATAGTGGCACCATTATGATCTTTCTCCTCCCAATACGAATTCCTATTGAATCAAACCATGTTAGCCACTTTCCCACGCAAGAATTCAGAATAAGGCCGTATACTTACGCATCGTGGCCACTTGTATCTGGCGTACAGAATAGACCAGGTCCAGCACGGGGCGACCAGAGCGAGCTAGACGTAAATGTTTGAGGGAGCGGAGGTGTAGGTCCAGCGAATCCAGGTACACCGGAAGCGCTTGGAGCGGCGTTCGCAATCGGGACAGATACAGTTGGAGCACTCACAGTCCCAGGATTCATCGTACCGGGGTTCAAGCCGAATGGTCCACTGGGGCAAGGCGTGGTTGGGTTCTGCATGTCTGGCGCCGGGCTGTATGGCCACGAAATCTGATACCTGGGCGTGTTGTTCTGGCCTTGGACTCTAGAATCCACACACAGTACGCCGAAGGGATTGGCAGATGCGCCATTGCATATGATCCCTTGGGGGATAAGGTAGGGTTGAAGAGATGAACGCCCATGGGCTGAGGGTAATCCGGGTGGTTTGATTGCTCCGATAGACGGCGCAATCTTGAATTGATCCAATGCTCGCACTGCGGTTTGCAACAGCTGGAGCTCATCACCCAGGTCGTGTCCCTGATTCTCCACACCATTGTGTACACCAGCGAAAAGGTCCTCGATTTGGCTGTCCTCCAGTTCGGTGATTTTCCGCGTGGTCAAGAGGTCGTTCAGAGGGTCGAGAAGGCAATTTTCGATTCCGAGGGTCGTAATGTTGTCCATGAAGATCCCTAGAGCATTCTGTTTCTCGTCAGTATATTGCAGATGTACGACTATATGGTCAATGATTGGTTCTCCTGACTCACGTTGTAATATGCTTGGAACTGGTCGATGATATCCGAAGCGACGAATGGGTTGCTTGATGATTCCATGTTCTGAGTAGCCGCCTGAATTTCTCCCATAGTGTAGGTATTACTGAAAGTCGAAGGTAGGTTCTGCTGTAGGTGGGCCAGCACGCGATCATTCCTGGACTTCTGCATCCTAGCAAGAAAGCTTCGGTCAAGAGGCAATGGATGACCTCGGAAGCTCCGACCCAGAGGCAATGCAAAACCTCGCTTGTAGGCAGCAGTCAACTCATGTACCTTATCCTGTAGACTGTCAAGCATCCTATCAAACTGGGGCTGAATGACAGTTCGCATTATCACCGCAGACATGTGTTCATCCGTAAGATGATCCAACAACAGCGACACGAATTCCCGGCTGGTCTCCCACGATTTCTTCACATGCGCTCCAGCAATTTCCTCCCAGGGCTCCGACTGGTCTCGGAACAGGTTGGCCACGACTAGCGGACTTATGTTTCCTGGGAATTCAAGTCCTCTGTCGCGGCACATTAGTTCAAGGACATCGAGTTCGAACTCCAAGCGGCTCTTGTGATCCGGCTGTCTGATATTTGCGTAGGGGTTGCAAGGGTTTAGCAACGAGGTGATCTGATTGTTGACTCCATGAATGAACTGACGACAGCCGGCAATATCCATGATATCTGCGAAATCCTCGTTCAATGCGTGGATGAGAGCACGCAGACGTCGAGGGTCACGAGCCGTGGGTTGACCATCATCTACTCGGGTAGCAAAGAAGTCGTCAAAGTACATGCCAGTCAATGCTTGCTCGGTTATGCGGTGGAAATCGCTACCCAGGTTGAAAAGCAGTGCCTTCTGTTGATGAATCGTCTCCCGAGGTGTGCGCAGCTTAGCCATGCTCGATTGGATCTTCTGAGTCCTTTGGTTGATTTCGGAGACCAGTTTGGAGAGGCTTCTTTGAACGTGATTCACAAGAAGAGTACTGAGTCGACTGCGCAGATTGTCAGTACCAACGGACTCTCGTGGCACGGTTTTCCAGTCTCCTCGCTCGAAGAACTCCTTCTCTTTCTGATCTCTCTGTTCATCTGGCACATCACGGGTCTCGGACGATCGGGTCCACACCAAATGCAAGCCCAGTCGCTGTTGGGATATTTCTTCTTTGACAGCCATCTGCCATAGCTTTTCCTCGTCGGACGATTCATCGAGTGTGTCGAGATGGGTGATAATTCCCAAGATCCGGTTTCGCCCTCGATCATACTTGTCCGCGAAATCGTTTATCTTTTGAGCACAAATGTCGATTTTTGCCGATACCACAGCGAGGATGATGGTGCGTGGATTCCGCACGTATTTCTCAATTTGAAGACGGCCAGCACACTTCTCCTTGTGTTCAGCGTCTATGCCTTCTGTGAAGTAGAGCCTGGGAATATCGATAAGAGTCAGGTTCGGTTGATCGGGGCCAGAAAGCTCCACTCTCATGACATCTTCACTGAATCCGTCTTCGAGAGAGGGTTTGACGAATCCAGTAGCTTTTTCAATCAGTGAGACTGACTGCTCAGCATTGGGAGCAGTGAGCATGGATGCTTTCAGTTCCTGGATGTCTAGGTCACTTTTGCTCGATGATGGACCAGGTTCAACGCTGACTTGGAAGCGAGTAATTGCATGGCGGCGTAAGGTGATCTCCGTAACGAAGCCATTGTAAAAGTCCTTCCTGACTGGAAAGCGTATGCGAGAGATTGACTCGATGACGGAGCGTTTGGCGTTGGCCTTGGAACCGCAGATAATCATCTGTGGCAGCTTAACAATCTCGCCAACACCCATGCTTCGGAGTTTGTCGATGGTGTTAAGGAGCAGGGGAACTTGGTCTGGCCGCAGCTGACGGGGAGGCCCGCCGAACTCTGCTGGACCAGCCATGGTGAGACTTGGATGTAGCAGGTAACAGTGAAGATAGAACGATTTCTGTGGTTGATAGCAAGAAGAATGAAGGATATGGGAATATGGGAAGATGGGAAGGAAGAAAGAAGAACAGACGAGTCATTTTATATTTATGGTAGCAATCGACGGCCTTAGGCCGTGTAAACGTCAACAAAGCTACAAACGCCGCGGCGACAGTGGATGTTTGCCCCGACGATATCATCATGTGCCCCCAACGACATCATGGACATGTTATTATATGACACCATAAGCGTCTGCTCGGCTACCTTCTCTATTGCTACAATATCATTTGGAACACGTGTGGTTAGATCTGTTAGCTGCCTATTCAATCCTCTACACTCCAATTATAATCAAGAGGTTAGTTACAGCTTTCGTCCTAAAATGCAATAATTGGAGGTGTCTTTGTACCTAGGTATTTACCTATCATCAGTTCATACCTTGACTCGCAGGTGAGGTACTAAAACAGTCATCGTCCTGGAAGGTGCATATCTGAATAGTTAATCAACTGCATAGGTTGTAGGATAGCTGTTGAACAAAGAGAAACATTGCTGGTAGTAAGCTCTACCTAATAGTTAACTGTAAAGGTGTTCACGATGAAATTGCTCGCATTCGTTCATCCCCAACGGTTACTAAGATTGTGTAGAGCTTGAGAGCAGAAGGGGTCCAATGACCACCTAGGTATTGCTTTGTCCCTCAGTTCTGCTTGCTTTGCGTTCCTTTGTCATATAGAACTATATGGACCTGGGATGCTTGCTCATGGATCAAAGATCATTGGTAGTATATACGCCTTCTTCTTATATCCTCTATTTTTATATCCACCCTACCTATTAGCACTTGTCCTCGGTAATGATGCTCAAGTGTGGATCGACTAGGTTAAGCGTCGTTCCTTTATCTTCCAGTTAGAGGCCCCAAATACATCGAGGAGGTCTACCTCAATTCGGTATTATCTAATCCAAGGGGTAGTCCTTCCCGAGGTCAAGACCTCGGGACACTTTTCCTCGACTCATTCGGAGACATCTCAACCGTGCACAACCTTGAATCAGATATATTTCACCGGAGTCACTCACTGTATACTCAGTCTATATTCACTCTACGCTCACCTTCACCTATCTTCATCCTCACCTATCTTCATCCTCGCCTATCTTCATCCTCACCTATCTTCATCCTCACCTATCTTCATCCTCACCTATCTTCATCCTCACCTATCTTCATCCTCACCTATCTTCATCCTCACCTATCTTCACCCCACCCAAACAACATGTGGCTTCAATCACTGTGTGCTTACCTATATGGCATCTATAGCAGAGCCTCGATCTCAAGCTGGCTTCAAAAAGCAGGACGGGCGTCAGCCAAAAATCCTTGCTCATCATGCATCCTTGAGTTACCCGTTAAACTGCTGGACCGAATCCTTGAATACCTTCCTGAGATTGGCCGAGCTTGTTTTCCTTTGACCTGCTGCACGTTCTTCTGTCGTCCCCTTGTGGCTAGGTCACCTTGGACACGTTGGTTACGCCTTCGAGGGTCCAGAACGGTTCCTGGAGGAACTGCGCGAGGAGCATGGGTATGTTCCATTCTTGGAGTGGATTATCTGTGTCTTCCTGCGTAGTTTTGCCGGAGATCGGACATTGTTTGGTTAACGGCAAGTACCCCATCGAGGGGAGGGACGAATGAGCCGTCCCTTAGTGGAAATTATGACATTACTGTTGGGCTCTACAGTGTAGGGACCAAAGAAGCAGAGAGGAGAGAGTTGTATTGGGAGAAAGGGAAGCAAGCTCCTGCCGATACTCAAGAAATTGGGACCCACCACCCATCAAACTCTCGGTCATTTATTTCAGTGAGATTGTTCCATGAATGGACGTCGTGTAAGGACGACGTTCGTCAAATAATTCGAAACACTGATCTGGATGGGTTTGTCTCGTGCACGGATGTCACCGGTGACACCTACGTGGTTGGAAGTGAACTTGGTTTCACCGGGCGGTTCGACAAGCATGTCTGCGACGCCGTCTCTCTAGCGTGCAAGTCTGTCGGGCTCCCTTTGCAATTCGGCGATCGTCAAGCCGCGCTTCCTCCGACCGACGTGATTCCTGACGTCGTTCTTCTTCACCCTGGTCAACTATCTAAACTACTGAGGGCTGATGCCTAAGGGACCCAGGAAACTGGGTAGATGCCATGTGAGTGGTGACGCCCAAGTTATATAGCAAGATTCATGCCACAGCAGATATATCAGAATCACGACATGCGATACCGTCAGCGTGTCCAGCAGGCTGACCATGCCACCTTCAGCAACAGCCAGCTCCTGGGTGCTCAGAGCATTACATGATATCCCGGGAGCTGACATGATGGCACAAACAACGCCATCTACATGGCCAGCCCGCTGGACACGCAGCTTCAACCCGGTACTTCAAGTGCCTGGACTCCGCATATACCGACCACCCACAAGATTTGCAATATGTTGTTACCTGCGACTCGTACGGGGGATACAGAGCCGAGTTTCTCCGTCATCTCAAACACTCCTTCTACTACCGTGTCTCCTCCGCTCTATATACCCTCTTCCTCGTGAGTCACGCATAAACACACATCCAGCAATACTTCGGTGATCAGTATCCGCTCTACAGATTCTGATATCCAGATCGTACCCGCAAGCCAGGAAACAACTAGCGACATGACCATTACGCTCGGGACAGCGATGGTCACAATCTGTCACTTCTCACCTGTCTTCATGTGCAATTTCCGGAGACGCTACTTAATCTGGTGCTCAGGTGGTCTGCATTCGGAGTGGACGAAATGTGTCTACATTGTGTGCTTCGCGTTGCCTTTGATGATACGACCAGTGAGCCCACATTGGATTCACTGTCAGGTGTGCTGGTATCTACACCCTTCGAAATCCTGACTCTCTTTATGCGTCTACTTCTGGACGCCAATCCGACATCGTGGAGACACATCGAAGGGTCTTTGCGGATATGCCCTTGTCTCACCCTTACATCAGCTGATCAATGATTTTCCCCCAATATCTGCAAGGGAAGGGACACGGAAGCCATACTTGGGATTAGCCTAGACATTGAAAAGTGTCATGGGTTTGAATCTGTTGAATCTCTCTGATGTCATATGACTTTCCCCCATGTAGTAGATAGGTCTACTCTTCCTTCTCTATTATTGGAATAAAATGCGGCTTCATTCCACTAGAACATAACAAAAACCAAGGTTCCTGTTTAGAGCCTAGGGAGGGTCATATCCCAGTTTGACCTTCTCTTCCATAGTTCTACACAACTATCATCAAGTACAATACCATATTGTACTGCCTTTATGATCTCATCTCCATTGTAGATCTTGACAGAATCAAAGGGCTGGATAGAGACAGCTATTGGTAAGTAGGGGACTTGAATCTTCAGAACCCCGTAGCTACCCCATAACCTCCCAAGATTGCAATAAATGCTACCATCCCTCCGATGACCAGCCATGAGACGAGCCCTAGCCAATTTGCGAGTGGACTTTTGTCTCGGTCCAAGTCCTGCGTGATCTGCTTCGCAGTAATTTTGCTCCCTGCCAGACATATAGGTACACCTGTTCCTGGATGGGTGCTTGCTCCGACGAAGTAGAGACCTTGGAGCTGGGAATGCCTGGTCTTGGGCCGGAAGCTCAAGACGTTGAAAAACGAATGTGACAGACCCAAAATAGCTCCACGATCTAGATTGAACTTTGTTTCCCAGGATAGTGGAGTTTCGACTGACTCGCTCACTATCTTCTTCCGTAATCCTTTCACTCCTGTGCGAGCTTCAATCACGTTCAGAACAAAATCCCTAGTCTGGGAAACGTGAATATTCCAGGCCTCATCGTCACGTATGAACCCTCCAAACCTATCCTTAACCAGGTGTCCAACGGGGACAAGCACAACGACAGCGTCCTTGCCAGGTGGGGCCGCTGTATTGTCAATTCGACTTGGTACATTCACATAGAAAGACGGCTCATCTGGAATTCGATGCTCAACAAATATGCTATCAAAGCTTTGTTCATACTGGTCAGCTAAGAAGATGTTATGTGGCCGCAGCTCAGGGATCACGCAGTCGAATGACCAGAAGAAAGATATACTGCTGCAAGATGCCGGCCGTTCCTGAAGAGAGAGAGCTTTAGGTGACGGCGGGAGAAGGTTGTTATAGGCATAGACTAGGTCCGCATTCACCACCACGATATCTGCATGCAATTCCTCTCCGGAAGCTAGACGGACTCCGGTCGCGTGCCTTTTATCCTCGGACAGTAGGATAGAGGATACAGCAGAGTTAAGGCGATACTCCACTCCGAGCCGTTTCCCTACATTTGCAAGTGCTTTGAGAATCTGCCTACATTAGCAATGTACTGGGGCTATTAAGCAGCAATAAAAAATTCCAGGGCTCTTACTATTTGAAAGCCCCCTTTCGGGTACCAGATACCATCTGCAATCTCCGTATACTGCAGAAGTGAGTACGTTCCAGGAGCCTGGAAAGGACTCATGCCCAGGTACATCGTGCCGAAGGTGAAAACTCGCTGCAATTTATCCGACTTGAAGTATTTCGCGATACGCGTATAAACACTTTCAAATGGGTGCATTGCCAATAGTGATTTCACTAATGGAGGTCGCAACATACTCAAGAGACGTGGGAAGTTGCGTTTCAGAACATGCGACAATGATAGCTCATAGTGAGCCCCAGATTCCTGCATGAAGGAATGGAACTGATGAAACGAATCTTTGCCTTCCAATTTGATGATCTGACTCTTCATTCGGGACAGATCGGTGGTCATCTCAAAGGTATCGTTGTCTGCGAACCAGATCACATAATTAGGCTCGCATTTTCTCAGTTCCACCTGCTCCGACTCCAAGGATGTGCCCAGATCATGGAAGATCTCCTTGAATAACTCGGGCATGAGAACCAGGGATGGACCTTGGTCGAATCGCTGCGGTTAAACCAATCAGTAACATAAATGCATAGAAGACATAGCTATCAAGGGACTGACATAACCATCTTTAAGAATGACTGAGCAACGCCCGCCGATGAAGTCATTTCTTTCAACTACTTTCACTTGGAAACCAGACTTGGCAAGCCGAGCGGCTGTTGCAATTCCCCCAGCACCGGCACCTTATTAATAAAGTCCAAGTCAGTAGGGCAACACAGCTACCCACCAGGAGCACCTACCAACGATTATAACTGTGCTTGCCATCAATATTGCAGCTCTCGGCTAAAGGATCAGAAGTTCAACTGTTTAAAAAATATACAAAAGGTAAAGAAGTGAGTTGACTCTACATGTACTCCGCAACTAATGTCCTTGATGCATAGTCATAACTGCTATATCCTTATCCTTGCTATTACGACATCTAATATGCACCTGGCCATATTCTATTATCATTTGCCTTTTTCTCCAGATGCTCTCCAATATATCGCTCGGACCTCGAGATATACGACGTGATACAGATATACGAGTTACGTTTCTACTTTTGAGATCTTCATGAATGATGGTAGTTTTGCATGGTTTACTTGACGTTGTTCTATAGTTTCGTGTAACTTGACCATCCACCTTTCTTAGAAGTGATTAGCATGCGGAGAAATTCCCACGTGGGCATGTTTGCTATCTGAGGCGTCCTGCATCAAAACGTGTAGGAATATATGTAGGTATCACCAAGAAGAAAGGAGGAAGACCATAGCGCACGTATGATATTAAAGTGTCGCCTTTCTACAGAACTAATATTACGGTTGACCAAGTAAAAGTGTGGTACTGACCAACTCTGAAATCATGTCCGTTACACTGCCGCAACTTTATCTGAACTGGATACACACCAGCCTCTACAATGCTGTGACAGAGCGTTTAGTATATAATGGAACTTATAGAGGTGCTGTGGCTCAACTAAAAAAAAAAGAGAACATAGTATACAGCAAGCCAGAGGATCACAACTCGTTTATCCAAGTACCTCTATAATCTTATATTATACGTACACGAATAAGTTAAAGGCTTTCAAATGGCTACTTTGAAGAAAAGTAAACATTAACTTGCATTAACACAACTGAGGGCAAATATTTCATGGGCAAAATCCTAGACAAGACTCAGATAGCAGAATGAACCATCGCACTATTTGATTTCTACAATCACAAGACTTTCAGTCATGCAGCAACTTCGCTTCTCGCCATTGCCGAGTATGCCACATACAGCCGTCTCCAGAGTGGTAGCTTGATCTTCCCTCCTCTTAAACAGCGTGCGCCAGGGTTGCGAAGCTCGGTGCCAATCGCCATATAACTTTCAACAGTCGCTCTCACGGGGCCTTGAATCCCAGTCGGCAGATATGCAATCGCACCTTCTGCGGCTCGGGCACACGCATCTGCCTTGTCGAGCATTCTCTGCTTTGGAAGCAGAATTTTGGGATTGCACGGTTCGGCGATAACATCAGCCGGTGTCAGGCCTTCCTTGTAAAGCCAGGTCGTAGGGAGGTAAACGCGCTGTATCAGTGCGTCCCGCTCAATGTCACGCGCAATGTTGACATACTGAAGAGCTTGGCCCATTCCCTCACCTGCTGCAACCACCCTTTGGCGCAAGGAATGGTCTTTGGCAGATATATGTTCGGGATAATGGTGGAAGACTAATTCGAGAACAGATGCTGCCACCGTGCCAGCAACATGAAGTGCGTAAGATTCTAAGTGTTCCTCTGTTTTAATAGGAAACGAGCCTTTCTCTGCGTCAAACTCCAGGTCGGTTACAAATCCTTGAAGCAGACCATGCAGGTGATGACTGTTGAGACGGGTGGAAGGAAGTCTCTCAACTGCAGATATGAGCGACTGTGGTATATACTGATTCTTTGTATGCTTTTCGTTTTGTGCTTTGGCTGAATTAAGCAGACCTGGCTCCGAGGATGCGAACTGAAAGTCCAATAACTGACGAGATTGATCGATTAGGGTGCGTGCAGTTGTTCGATCTGGTGCTTCATCCACTAGATCATCCGTGATACGACAAAAGGAGTACCTTGAATAAATGAATCAGTGCTGTTCTTAGTAGAAGTGGATTGTTGAAATAGAACAACGCACAGGAAGATGAGATCAACTCGCAACTGCCCTTGGAACATGGAGCTTCCCATGTACATGCTCTGGCTAGCACTTGCAACTGTCTGGACAGAATTTGCCAAACTTTGTATAAACTGCGAGTCTTTGGGGTCATTATTTATTGTGAAAGTAGTTAGTAGCTTTCCAAAGCCAGTCAGGTTGGACATGCTTCCTGGAGAGGTAGCAATCTGGAGTTGAACCAGTGCAATCGCGTGGTCAATTGCCACCAGTCCACCGACGATCATAACATTCGTTATGAGAAAGAAGAATGCTTCTCTAGGGTGAACAAATCAGTAGGTTTAACGAAAAATTCCTGTTAGAAGTTGATCCCCCAGTCTATAAGATATACTCACTCAGCATCCAAATGTGTCCAAACCTGGATATCAACTTTGGTCATATCTGTAATAACCCAAGTTCCTCGTTTCAAAGACAGCCCATCAACAACCCACAAATATATTGTGGGAAGCCAGACTGAAGCCAGAAGCTCAAGTCGAGGGAACGCCAAAAGGAAGTGCCATGAATATATCCTGCTCTGTATCAGCTTTCTACCCAGGTAGTTCCTTGGAAACTGTCTCAAGTACTTACCACTGGATTAAGATAAAAGGACACCCCCATGCCAGAATTAAACCGAAGTACGTGTATTTCCCTCCAGCAATGAATCCACCGATACCTAAAAGTATTCCGGCAACAAGGAGCAATGCGCCAAGGTTCCTTGCCCAAATTCTGTTTGGTCCCTGCAAGTACGTAAGAAGGACCAGACGCTTGGTTAGGATGATATACAAAAGACCGGTGTTGTAAGTCTGAATCCCAAAGAAAAAGACTTCTTCGACAGGAATAGAAAATAAAGTCAGGCCTGTGACTGCTGACGCTGGATATGTCCAAATGTGACTTCGGACAAGATACGAGTCCCAAGGGATAGTCGCTAACACGGCGATCTTGAATATGATCAGCAATCCATTTTCCTGCAGAAAAGGGACCGGCGTACAGTCACCATCGTAACGAGTTTCGACCTGTCCAAAGGGGTGAAAAAAGGCCAGTATAAGAATGTCATTAATGATGCCAAGGGAATATTGTAGGTGACGTGCCTTTAGATGTTTGGGTCAATATTTAGGAATGGTACAAAGATGGCATGTTATTTTTCAATGAAGACTTACACCATAGCATAATCGAGCCCCATTGTGTAAGAAATACAGAGATCTCTTAGTGTAATCCAAAGAAGAATTGAACTGGAAAAGCACAAGGGGTACTGATCCTATACTTATATCTCTACCCAACCTGATAAATTAGCTGCTAGTACTATGCTTTGATTTATCTTTATGCTACGTAAAACCAACAAGGTTACAATTACTAGTAGGAGTAGTGTTGAGGACGACTATGAGCAGACATAGTTTTTCTCGAGTCAAACTGCATATCTTTTTCCAAAGAGAGCAAAAAGCGCAGTGTGCACTGACCTTGGGCCAAGGACACTGTTGCGTGGTAATATCTAGCGAATTCAGTAACCGATGAACTTACCTGATCGAATCTGCTCGCTGCGGGCTAAATGAGGCATGTCGATCGGAAATCTCAGCTACTCCAGGTTGTACAGCATTCCAAGGTTGTACGTGAGATCTATAAATGATGATGTTAGCTGAATTAGGCGTCCCGCATACAGAGTACATGCACTGTCTGATGTCAACATTCTTATACTTTCGGACTCGGATAATTTACATCCTGGCAAAAAAGCTCAAACTGGATAATTACTACCTCAGTTTAATAAGTACTTTAGAGTAAATTCGTCCTGTGCGGGTGGTGTACATGTGGGAAACAGACTTGCTCTCAAATACCTCGATCCTCTGGCAACTCTCCACTCGAAAATACCTTCGAATATATCAAGCATATCAAGATTTACTTATTCGGCTTGAAATTGTAATCCTTTATACGTCTCTTCTTCTCGGAGCACCGATTCACCATGTCATTCAAACCACATCGTACACACCCGTATGACACCCCTGGATGGATTAATTCGGAAACCATGCAAGAAGGCTTATTTATCTGAGAATAGGTATCTAGACGGGAACTTTGCACCAATCGATAAGACTGTGTCTCAATTTCCCTGCCAATATGACGGCACTATCCCCAAAGAATTCCTCGGCGGCCAATACGTCCGGAACGGGGGAAACCCAACAAGGAATAAAGATGGTGGCCAGGAAGCTCACTGGTTTGACGGAGATGGCATGCTTAGTGGTGTCTTTTTTCGCCATGACGACACTGGTGTGCAGCCAGAGTATGCAAATCAATATATTCTCAGTGACATCCACCTTGCAACAGCCGGTTCCACGCTCAGTGCCCCTATTCTTCCCAGCGTTGCGGCTCTAGTTCATCCTAAACCAGCACCAATCAGGGTCTTTTTCAAGATTTTCAGGGCCGTGTGCATTATATTCTCCTCGCTCATCGGGTTTATGTCGCATCCGATAAAGAGAATCAGCTCTGTCAACACAAGCATCTTTCATCACGATGGCCGTGTGCTTGCGTCCTGTGAGATCGGTCCTTTTATGAGAGTGTGTCTGCCTTCGCTCAAGACGGTAGGCTGGTTCACTGGAAGGCGGGCTGAGGGAGAGGCAGCCTCCGCCAACCCCAGTATAGACTCAGATCCTGAATCAGAGCCTATTCTCGGGGGCAAAGGCATTCAAGGATTCTATAAAGAATGGACTACCGCACATGTAAGTTATTGAATTATCCATATCTCGCATGGGATGGTACTTACGAGGAAAAAATCTGTCACAGCCCCGTGTTGACCCCCAAACTGGAGAGCTGGTCATGTTTCATTCAACCGTTATTCCGCCATTCGTGCTTTATTCAATTGTACCTTCCAGGGAAAAACAAGGAAGTACGGAACCTTTTCTCTCCAGACCAGTACCCGGCATCGCGTCAGCTAAGCTGATGCATGACTTTGGGGTGGCGCAGCAGCATACCATTATCATCGATCTCCCACTATCGTTAGACCCGAGCAACCTGAAGCATAATAAGCCTGTGATAGCTTATGACCATGCAGGAAAGACAAGATTCGGTGTTTTCCCCCGTTACTCTCCCGAGGTACCAGAGTGGCTTGAAACCGAAGGGTGCTGCATCATCCACACGGTCAACAGCTGGGACGAAATAAAAAGTAATACATCGAACGTGCATATGCTTGTATGCCGTATGAACAATGTTTCTCAGCTCTATCATATGGGCAACCTTGAGGCCCCAGTTATACCAAATCAGCCGGAGCCAGAATGCCGACTATATTATTATCAGTTTCAACTCAAACCTGGGTCTCCAAAGATCGCACAGCAGTGGGCGCTCTCAGCTATCCCTTTTGAATTTCCTCATGTGCCTAAAGGCCATTCAATGTCTGCGGCCCAGTTTGTCTATGGCTGCTCGATGCGACATGGGAACTTTGCAGGTTTGGTTGTGGAGAGTATTAAGATGGATTGCTTGGTGAAGATCAATGTTCAATCCTTGCTGAAACGGGCAGCTCAAAATCCACCAACTGCAGTGAGCGGATGTGTCGATTCTAGGTCTATGTCACAGATCCTGAGCTCCAACTCTATTGAAGAAGATGATCCAATCCAGGTATTTTCCTTGCCAGATGGTTGGTACGCACAAGAGTGTGCATTTGTTCCCCGGGCTGGCGGGATATCAGAAGATGATGGCTGGCTCATCACTTACGTTTTTGATGAGTCTCAACTGGATGAGCATGGAATTGCTGCGGAGAATGCTCGGAGCCAGTTGTGGATCATTGATGCAAAGGGGATGAAAGATATTGTTGCACGGGTCTTCCTCCCACAGCGAGTACCATATGGGATGCATGGAAGTTGGTTTTCAGAGGATGAGATATTAAATCAGTTAGAGGTTCAACAGTTTCGCGGATGAAACACAAATTTGGATCGTACTATGGAGCTGTATTTCTCTTTTCGGATCGCATGTGTATGTCAGTCATGACTGAATTGCATACAATGCTTTTAATTTTACATCATAGTCCAGTCGCTGGCCGTGTTTCCCAGGTCGAAATCGATTGCCCAAGACATTAGATCAAAATTCTCGTAATCATCCAGATTGATAGCACCAATCTCCCCAGCTCCATCAGCGAGGGGACTGTCAATATCAGGGGTCAGAACTGACATCGGGCTCACGTCAGTGCTCGTCGCGACATCGGGAGTTGTCTGAAACTTTGATGTCGCAAACTTGTCCAAGACCTTGTCCAACTTCTCCGTTATGGCTTTTGCAGCCTGCAAGCAGAACGCTTGGTTTCTTTCCCGGGAGCTGGCCACACTTTCAAGTTGCGATGCAAGTACTGAAAGATTACGAATCACAGCCGACGTCTTTATACTAGACGGAAGGATTCTTGAAGGATCTTGCGTAATATTTTCTAGTGCAGTCGAAAGGACTGCGGCAGAAGGCAAGCCGCAGGACAGAAGCTTCACCCTGTCAGCTATTCAAACAAAAAGGACGGGACGGTAAGGGAAGGGAGTGCGTACGATGAGAGGCAAATCATTGAAGGTAAAGGCACCTTTTCTGCGAGAAATTCCCATTTGCACAACTGTCTCCAAGATGTTTGCAGACACATCAAGCAGCTCGGGAAGCGGAGATGAGCTATCTCCTCCAAGGAGGTGGTATATCTGGAAATGGATTTGGAGGTAGGCCAGATGAATCTTTGCATGCATATAACAAGTGGTAAGAGGCATGTCAGATTCCCAACAATCCTGAGTATACCTCAGGTGGGGAAGCAGGTTATCCCAAGTCTGATGGCATTGAGAAGACAAGTCTCTAATTGGTTGTCAGTGGCCATTCAGCATCTCTCCGATTGATGGTTCATACCTGAGCTGGACAGGGTCAGCGGCCTGTGATGCTTGAAAATGATATTCCACAATTCCTTCCCGAAACTGACTCAAAATATATCGTAGTCGAGCATAGGTTGCTGCCCTAAGTTTCCCATCCGTGTTCCAGCCATCTTCTGTGAGCCGACCTTTTGCTTCCTCTAGTTCCTCGGGAGTTTGCGCGAAAATTTCATCGTCTGACAAATCAAGGGGGAGCTTGACATCAACATATCGAGAGGTAATGCGAGGCGGTAGATTGAACACCAGGCCGAACATTTTCTCGAGATAATATTCAGTCACAAAGCATCTCCTCCGGCATTCTGCAAGAAAAAACGGGGTGCTCTCGGGGGAATATGTCGCTTCTCTGTTCAATCCCAGAGCCAATAAATCTGTCGTGAGATCGCCCACCAGACGCCACACACCGAGACCTGAAATCAATCAGTATCCCACAATCAACAAAATTTGCATGAGTGACTCACTCGCATCTCCTTCAAGGAATGATCTGAGCTGCGCATTTTCATTCGCTAACCATACGATGACGTCGGTTGACTGAGGTGCAAGGTCACGAGCTAGTCGTAAGCTCAATGTACTATACCAAACCATGTCTTGGACAAATGCGCCATCCTTATCCTCGTCGCGGTCAACAAAAAAGACCGAAGCACGGGCAGCCATAGTATACAAAAGACCGATAGTCTCGACCCGAAGGTTTGCGCCACAGAACAAGGCGCAGAAACCATGCAGATCTAAGGATGGGGTGATGATGACTTCTGTAGAGGAAGAGAGCAGCACAGTTTCTGATATCTCCGAGATATCGCCCAACTCGACTTGCTCTCCCTTTTCTCCAAGAATATGGCCCGAAGATACCAGATCCGTACGGAGCGTCTCCAGGATTTGCAGAACGACTGGTTTCGGTACAAGTGCGTTATGCTTAAAAGAGTAGTACTGATGGAGACACTTTTCTATGACTGGGAGGTATCTCAATTGAGACACAATCTCGTTCATGGTGGCTAGATGAGCCTCATAAGCTTTGCTGTCATGCGAGCCCGGCGTGGGTGTCTGTGGCAGCGTGTCAGAGACGGTCGACATGAAAGGCCATGTGTGAAATTTGGGCGCTCCAGCCGCAGACCCTCCAGAATGGGCCTGGCAGCTTTTTGCGCTGTTCCTGCTCCATGATGGAGTAGCAAGGTTTGATCGGGGTAGCGTAGAAATGGTCAGTCTTTGTGCACTCCGATTTTTGGTTAGAGGCGCGGGATGGTAATAGCATCGAGAGTCGAGCCCACGACGTTGGCAGGAAGCGCAAACTGGTTTTCTATGATCACATCGACTTTTTCTCTCCCTGCAAGGTTCACATGAGGCCAGAGCACGATTGCGCCTGGTTGTAGGTGCTGACATGTTCAAAAACCTAGGGCGATGTTGCCTGTATCTCCATGTAACGAAACTGGACCCACACTGGTATGGATTCAGTGCTCCTTCGGACTCGCTTTCCAGGTCCACTGAATTGGAATTGGTATTCTGCAGGTACAGTAACCTTGTTCAAGTCATTTTGCTTGTTTCACTGGGGATATTGAGTCATGAGGAGCAATTGAGAACGAGTTCTCGCTGTCAGAGGCCTATCACGTGAATTTACCCCGATACAAGGCCGGTAACAGAATGCGTATCGGACTTGTATCGGCATAGTTGACTCTGTTACATAAATGTACCAAATAGAGCAGATATAGTGCCATTACTGTAGTCAATTTCGCCAGTATCGATAGCGAAAAGGTAAGGACGAAGCTGAAATACGAATGTACTCAAGCTATAGACTCCAAAGAAAAGAGTGAAGAGAGGAAGAGGACCTAAATACTCTACCCTAGAAGTCCCAGGCATTGCAAGATAACAATCTTGAATCCTGACAATAGTCACTGTATATCGCAGCCTCCTTGCTACCGTCACTAGCCAATATAAGATAGTGTGGTTACGACGCGAAAATTGTAAAATTCCATTTCGGAGCCACGAAATATGCTCCGACAAAGAAAGAATCAACGTCTCTCTTCTCCTTCCATCTCATCCAACCGTTGAGCAAGCACTTGACAAGGCCATTTTCCTTCCACATTCAAACTTTCGAACCTCTTAAACCCTTGAGACTCATAGTATTGGACCAATTTGCCGTCACCACCTCCGTAGCAATCTACCCGTAGTAATGAGACACCAGCCTTACTGGCAAGATCACGCGCATGGTCCAAGAGGCGTTTGCCAATCTGATTGCCAGCACACTGTCGATCCGTGACTAGTAATCGGACGTAAAGCTCCGGCTCAGAGACAGGTGTCACATAGGGCATCCTCTCTCCAAGAGCAAGCGCACCTACGATGACGCCGGGAGCTTCTCCGTTCATAGTTTGGGGCTTTATGTTGGAGATTCCATTTTGACATAGAATGGGCGTGTTATTCGCAACCTTGATAGCGAGCCAAAGGCCATGGCCGGTTGTTGCAAATTCTCTGAGTTGGTCGGCGCGTTGTGGATTCTCAGAAAACGGTGCTGCTCCCCACTGCCCAGTTCTGCCGTGCGATACCAGCCATTGGACTGCGGTATCTAGAAGGTGGAGGACTGCTGGAACGGTGTCCACTGTTCCCCGCACGATAGTTATGTCGTGGACTTCATTGTTAATCGTGCTTTGTGAAATTTTAGTCAGTATCTGTGAATGGCCTTTCGCTTTTGTTCTTCATTTAATATTGTCCCCTTCTGATCTACCTCTTCTTGGGTAGGCGCTTCGAACAATAACACTTACTTTGATGCCATTTATCCAAGCAGTTTGAAGAGATATTGTAAGTAACCTCAATAAGCTCAACTAATTCGAAGTTTTTGGAGAGGGGGCGGGGATCTTTGGAAGATTGCCGAGGTTGCTACATCAAGGGGAGATGGTACATACTAGTATGTATCCATGTAAATTACGTCTCCATGGATGCAACGGTGGCTTGACAATGGCGTAACCGTATACAAAATCCGAGGAAGTCAGAATGTGGAGATATAAACATGTAACTGATTTCAAAAATTAGTGTATACTTTTCCCTAGAGTCCAAATTAAGGATAATATGGGTTCTTTAGGCCAATCGAGATGATATTCTTCTGTTTAGACCTTGGAAGCCAACTGCTGAATCAGCGTATGGGGCTTTGTTTTACTATCAGATATATATACAACATTGTAGACACATCTCAAGTACCGTGCAATGGCCTCATGGGCTTATGAGGTTCAGCAGTTTCGTGCATAAAACACAAATTCGTATCTTACTATGTATGTTATAGAGCTAGAGCTGTCTATCTATCTGCCTTTTTCGGATCGGATGTGAGTCATGACTGAATTGTATAAGCTCCTGCTAAACCAAATTGGGTAACTTCCCAGACTTCTATATCTACTCTCACTCACTCCCTACCATCTCATCAGTAACTTTTTAACATAACACATCTATTACATTTTAACCCTATCAAAATGGAGCACGACTTACTCTTCATCGTTGATTCATCAACTTATCGCAGCCTCTATCTACACTCACTAACCGCATCCCTCTCTGATATAATTTCGATTTCCGCTCAAACTAGATGCTTTTCACGAATCGGACTTCTAGCATACCACGGCTATAACTGCGATGATGTCCTTGAGTGGTCAGGATGGCTGAATCAAGGCGAATAAGGGCACTCGCAAGAGCAACATCCCGATCTAGTCGCTTTCGCCAAAAGACTCCGCGCAAATAGGAACCCCGAGTCCCAGAGCGCTATCAAGACAGCTCTTGCAAAGGCCTGCGAAGTCATGCGCTCGGATGCGAAAACACTAATCTTTCTCCACGCTGACAAACGCCCTAGTCCAAACGTGTATTACCCTGGAGATTTCTGCAGCAGACCGATGGAGAAAGCTGCACTATTAGCCCCTGGGTCTTACTCCCGGTATGGTTTCGCGTGTATTGATTGGGTGTCGGCGTGCAATACCCTTCGAGATGGACCGAAACATGCACAGGTCTTTACTATCCTCCATGAATTTGTGGGGGAAATGAATGCTTCCTGGTACATCTACCTGTCTACTAGGACAGACGGAGCCTGTGTGGAAGTCAAAAGCAACCGTAAGGGGGACATTGCTAAGGTGACAGTTGATTTGCTTTTAACATGGATGGGGGTGGAGAAAGATCCTTCTTCTATCAGGGAAGGCCAAAAAGAGGGTTTTCTCGCAGAGCTGTTACGCTATACCTCGATTACCGATATTGACAGCATTGAGAATGAGCAGGATAAAAGCACGTTTCTATATTTCTCGACCAAGATGTGGATAGACTTATTCGGCAATGAGAACATCTCTAAGGTCAAGTTAACTACGGATGTCATGAAAGAATATGTTCCCAGAAAGACCGCCCCAATACCAGACTTTACCGAAGACATCACATCCATCATCAACAGTGTCCCTGACACAGAAATGTAATCTTGCGTCTTCCTTGACCCGACATTGGACTTCTCCCACAAATGGCATGATTATGCACACGATGGGGCCAACAGGCCCGTCTCATATATGACGCGATCCGAGCTTTTGCAAATTGGGCGATCTTGCAATCCCGGTGTCCTTCGGTAGCTTGGTGCTATTCTGACCCGGTTGACTGTGGTAGCATCAGCGCATGAGATGCCCGACCACATCTCCAGTACTAATGCCGATCATGTCGCCAAGATTCCATTAGTATTGATAAAGGAAAAGTACAATAGACAGTTCTGGAAGGTCCTTCTACACACCATTGAGCCAGGAACGAAGCTGCCGTCTCGATCTGCCGCTCTTCTTGCTGCTCTCAGTCTGCGGATGGGAATCGTGCCACTGATGAAAGTAGCATAGCAGGAGATGCTCGCGTTCAAAGACAAATGGAATGACCCTTCCATACCTCAAATATGGAATCTCGGATGCTTGACACTTCTCATTGACGCTGACGAAGCACACCAGAAACAGCAAGATATGAGTTTGACCGACAACCGGTCCCGGATCTTACACCCTACTGACAGAACACTGTTTAACCGTCTGGTTACTTTCAAACGTCTGGAACAGCATACTAGTGCTAAACTTCAAGCTCGAGTTACGCGGATAGCAGACAAAACAATCGCATCAGTCGGACCCCTAGTGACATGCAGAGATTGTCAGTATCCCCGATCCGTCACGATAATGGGCGCCAATAGAAAATGCGGTCTTTGCCTCGGCTCGTATGTCAACGAGGAGCAGAAGCACAAATACATTAACAGAGGAGTCTCGGTGTACACAGATGCCACTTCCAAGGCCATCTGGGTCGAATGTTCCCTCCCCATCCTGCCGCGCCCAATACGTTGTATACCACCCTGATGGGTTGTGGATGTTTCGTCCCGCGGAATGCTATTACTGTCGAAGCGAAGGCAGCCGGAAAAATAGCCCGGACCACGTTAAGCAGAATAAGCCTCCAGCCCCAACCGTGCAGTGTACTCTGTGCTTAAACCGCATGATCTGGCCCGAAGAATACAGGGCCTCGTTCAAAGAATCAGATTTCATCTGTCCCTTGTGCACTTCAGGCTATGACGTAACAACAACGCTCGAAGTGACGCCATATAAGCTATTCGCCGAGAATACATTCTCTTGGCTCGTCCAAGATGCAAATGGCCCGGAAGTATGCTTCCAGAAGGACTTTAACTTCCACATCCGTAGCGAATCCATCTTCCAAATCTTTACTAGACTGGGAATCGAGGGCTTCCTTTCCAGAATCAGGCTTTTCCCTTCATCTGAACCCCAGCTACGCTACGACGGAAAGCCCATCCACAACTCCAAGGAACTGGTCTCAGCCCTCCAGAAGCTCGTCGCAGACGGCAAAACAAGCGATAATAAGTGTTCGCTGTGCTTCGACCAATGCAGAAAGGTTTACCCAGCCTGTGGACGCGATGGCTGCCCACAGCGAATGTGCGCCACCTGTCTGGAACGATGGCACAAGCACAACTCTGCAGGCTGTGTGATTAATACTGAGATGCTGGGATGTCCATTCTGCCGCCGATACCCCATCCCTCGCCTATTGGCGAAGTATGGGCTGTTGATCCATTCAGTTGAAGATATTGATAAAGCAGTCCGTGATAAGAGGAAGTTCATATACGCGTGGTGCTTTGAATGCGCTACTGCCAAGGTGGTGAGGGAGCGGAGCTGTACGCTTGGAAAACCTCTCGAATTGAAGGGATGGATTTGTGATGAGTGCCTCTGGGAGATATTGAGGAAAAGGAGTGTCGACGTGAGCACCGTGATAGAAGACACATAGAGGACAATTGTCTACGCCTCGGGAATAGGTGATTAATGGTTGGATATTTCATTTGCGAATTGTCTGAACTAGCTACCTTGCAGAATAAAATTTGGTTTAACGAGTGCCACCCTTTAGCTCCAGATTAATATGGCCCAAGAAAGGGAATCTCAATTAAGGAAACAGAGTAGTGAATATGAAGGAAACTCCAATATAGAGATCCCCAGCGGCGTCAGAACAGCAAAAACCCCGCAAAGAAATCACAACGTTGGAAAAGATGGAAAAGCACAAAACATCAGGGGGTATGGGTAATGGTACAAAAATAGAGGGAAGTCCAGGGGACGATGAGAAACATAGGGGAAAACGAATGTCAAGACTAATAAGGCGAGTTGACAATGTCATCCTTGCCAAGACGACTGCTCCATCCGCTGCGCGCACGCTTTGGTGTGGCCGGGCCAGCGATACTCTCACGGGTAGGCTTCTGGAAGGTACGCTTGGCGACCATGTTGACCTCATTCGGCAGAGCAACGATGACATTCTTGTCAGAACCGAACCGGAAGTTATCAGCCATGACATTCTCGCCATACCGCTTGATAGTGTACGGGTCCTTGCGGTTGGCAATAACCTTCTTCATACTCCATGTAATGATGAAGGGGCCAGTAGCGGTGACGATGCTAGTTTCCGTTGAGTCGACACCAGTGTTGAAGCGTGCCGTGGTGAACGAGAGAGGCTGTTTCGTCTCGTGCTGGAACTGGGCAACGTGTGCGGGCTGCAAGCCAAGACGGCGGGGCTGAGGCTTCGAGTCCTTCGCGAAAGCACGCTCGAATCCAAGCTTGCCTTCGTTCTTTCCTTCCTTCTGCAGCGAATCAATGAGGAGAAGGTAGGTACGGCAAGTTGCCAGCACCCAGCGTCCATCTGCAGATACATCAAGACCGATGATCGGCTCACCGAGAGCCGGGATATGAGTCTTCGCATTGATGCCAAGACGGTCGAACATGCGGATGTCACCCTTGTTGGACGCGACAGCAAGGTATCCCTTCTCAGTAGTAGCCATAGCTGAGAAGTCATTCTTGCTGGCGTACTGCTTCAGATCGGAATCGACAAGCTTGTTTCCAGAAAGACGAGGATCGATGCGGTAAAGGGCGTTCTTCGAGACTCCAACGAATGGCTGCGCGGCGGTCATTTGTGCGAATTTCTGCGAGTTTTGTCAGTTTGTCCAGAGATAGATTTCAAGACACGATAGGTCACTTACATTTTCGGGAGCAAATGTCTCCACGGGAATATCGTCATGGACTTTCCATTCATCGACGATTTTGCCGTACTCCAGATCCATCTTGTACAGCGAATTGGGATCATCTCCATTCTGGAGAATCATGTTCTGATCCTCAGCATGGAGCATGACCTTCTTGGGGCTGAAAAGGTTGCCCTTGGGGGTCTCGACCTTTGAAATAGTCGTGGAGAATTCAAGGTTGTTGTGAGCGGTGTGCTTGAAGACACCGATCTTGGATCCGCGCACAACGAATGATCGATCATGCTTGTAACCGACTGCCAGTTGTGAGTTGACGTTTCCATCGGCATCGCGCGTGACAACATCTTCTTCCTCTTCATCGCTGTCGTAATGTTCACTGCGCTGAGCATCGTCCTGGTCGCCATCGTATTCCTCTTCGGCCTCTTCTTCCTCCTCAACTTCTTCTTCAGGCTTGTCGTCGGCATCCTCCATGGTAAGATCCTGGAAGGCATCAAGAACATAGTCTCGGTCATTCTCCTTGACCTTAGTCCACTTCACCTCATTGAGCTGTTCCCATAGCGCCTGCATGAGACCCTCCTGGAAACGTTCTTCCGAGGCTTGGTCCTTGAATCGCAGGAGCCATGAGTAGGCCGAACCATCCTCACCGTAGTGGTTGAAGATAAACGAAAGATATTCGAAGTTGAAGACGGGGTTAATGTCGGCCACAACAGCCTGTCCTAACCACTCCTTGTCCTTGCCAGAAATCTGGAGCCAGTACTGCCAAGTACCGACCTCCGAGACAGTAGCAACGATGCCCGACTCCTGGAGCACAAAGGTTCCAGTGGAAAAGTCGAATAAATGCAGCTCGGCATTTTCCTTGCAGAGAATCTCCTTGGCTTCGGGATGGGCCGCAGACGGCGGGGCAGTAGTCGGTTCCTCCTCGAGAGTGGCAGTCTTGATCTTTCCTTTGGACTGAGCGTATTCCACGTCTTTTGCCATGGCTGCAGCTGAATCTTCTGCTGTCAAGGAATTTCTAGTCGGCGAAGAGACCGGACTCGCAGATGGAATGGGCTTCTCTTCGTTGTATGAGAACTCCTCCAACTCCGCCTCGGTAGCCTTCTGCGCGCTGCGGCGGTGTTTGCGTTCGTACTGACACTGTAGGGCAGCAAGCTCGAAAGTGGCGACTTTGTCCGATGGGACCGAAGAGTCGCAGATGAATTCAAAGAGATCACCAGCGTCCCCGCTCAGATCATCCCAAGCCAATATCTTTGCGCCTCCGTCACGGACTTCAGAGCGAAAGTGGAGGGTTTGGTCTAGGAGGAAAACCTTCTCGTCCTTATCCAGGCCGTCGCCCGCGCCTTGCTCGCCGTCGTCGTCCGCGAGTTCTTCCTCGCCCTCTTCATAGGCTCTCTGGATTACAAGCTGATATTGAAAGTCCTGGCCGGTACGTCGGATCGTGGCAGCAGCGTCCTTGAAGATAAGCTCAGAGTAACCTTTGGGTGACTGTGGGCGGACCAGATACAGCTCGCCTTGGGGGATTTCGATGATGGATTCTTTCGAAGCGTCACCGAACAAGAATTTGCTCACTATTAAATTCAGAGAAGAGGAAAGATCAGTTTACTAGTTCAAAGAGGCAAAACAACAAAAAGTGTCCTGATATGGAGGGGTTTGGCGGGGCATGAAAGGCGCGTTGCTTACCGTTGCGGAGCATAAACATGGTTGCGAGGGGCAGCTGCCAAACAAAAAACCCGAGAGGCAGTTGAGAGGAAGGGAGGCAAGAGCAAGTGAAGGGAAAGTAATATGGGAAAGAGCGAAAAAGAGATAGACACAGTAGCAAAGGCCCTTCTACCTGTATGAGGAGGATAGAGAAAGAAGCAAAAGCCAGTCCCTCCTGTGCAAATAATCACAATGAAAATCGCTTCCGTCATAGATTCTCAAATTGTGGCTGTGGTGGCTAATTGCTGAGGTAAGCACCTTCCAGCCCTGGCTATGCCGAAATAGGCAATATGCTTTTCTACCTCCATGGAGTCACCTGGGCACGTTCATAGTCTTTTGAAAGGCTATACGTGGTAAAGTCCATTCCACAAATTAAGCCTTTTTGGCACTTTTCTGCTGTGCACCAAACAAGCTGAGAACGGGCAAGAAATATCTAACCAGACATCTAGAAAGACTGCTTGAGGAGACTACCAAAAAAGACCACTAAAAAGACGTATAAAAAGACTACCGGAGAAGACTACTTGAGAAGCGTATGTTCATATCTCAATTGCTGCCCGTCTCCCTTTGGGCGTTGTAAATATGTACAAGGTATTCTTTGGATAGCTCAAACTATTGCTTCTCTTCATTTTCGCCCTCGCTTCCTTCCTCCAACGCTGCAATTTCTTCCAGTTGCTCCATCTGTTCTGCTTCCATATCTTCCTCATCCACATCTTCATCACCATTCTCGGCATCGTCCTCGCCCTCATTCTGATTTCCCTTCAAAGCTCCGCCTTTCCGGGTGGGAATAACCTTCATGAACGCCTTGCCCCAGTCACGAAGCTCCAGCCATTGAAGCATGATCTCAATGACGTGGTTGGTGGCCAGTACCGGACGATGTGCCATTTGAATGTACTGCCCGATAGGCAATTTGGCGGTTTTGATGCCCTTCGCAACCGCCTGTTTGTAGCAAACTGCCTTGTATCGGTTTTTATCCACTAGCGCTCCGACAATATAAGTGCTGTAAGGCTTCAGCTCGGTCAGAGTATTCTCACTATCACTACTGAGATAGATGATTTCACCGTCCTCGGGCTTCGCATCAGTTTGTTCAGCGAACGGTCCAGCGAGTTGACCTCCTCGCGGGGCTGCCATATCTTCTTTGGCCAGCTCGCCAGCACGCACAAAGTCTTCCTGCAGAAATCGGACGCGCTTCCAGTTCTTGTGTGATGTCAATATGGTGTCGAATCGCTCTTTCAGTAATCTGTCAAACGACGAGAACATCATGTGTCCGCTGTAGGGTGCGCGGCTGTTGTCCGAGTATGAGCGCGTGAGCTGGCCGGCCAGTGAGATGCGCTCTCTATCAGACATCAGCTCATCATAGCCACAATCCATCACGAATGTCAGAGGTATGAGTGTGGACTTGATGTGCTTGGCTTTCTTGCCTTTCCACAACGCCCGTAGCTTGTTGACAGCTTCTTCGTCGCCTTTTGCCCTTGCCTCCTCGATCATAGCCTTGCGACGCTCTCGCTTTTCTATGATTTTGTCCTTTTTCTGGGCCTTTTGAAGTGCGCGCTTTTGCTGGTGAGCTTCCGCGCGGCGTAGTTTCTTCATTTGGTTTTTGGACATAACAGGCGCGGCTGCCTCCGCGCCTTCTTGAGTTGTGGGTTCGTTGTCCGTTTTTGTATCCTTCTGCACTGTGAATTCCGACAGATCGAGAGGTTCATTGCCAATCTGAGCGCTCGCAGGCTCCGGTTCTTTGCCGGCAACATCACCAGCTCCAGTCATGGCAGGGCCGAGCACCTCGTAAGTGGTATCTTCGTTGTGGTCTAGTTTGGCTAATTTCCGAGGCCGCTCTTGCTCCTCCATCGTTGTCCAGTGGAATTGACAAGCAAAAAAATAAAGGTGGGCTGTCGACTGTAGATCAAAAGTTCAAAAAGCGGCCGTCCGAAACTCATCAACCAATGACGCGCGCCGCAGCCCTCATTACTGTGCAAACGTCACGTGACCCTCCAGACCCAACTTCTCCAATCGTCACAGCGGCTCCTCGCTATCCCTCCAAGCCCTTTACCCGCTCATTACCGTCACAATGCCTCAGGATATGCCCCCAACGGGGGGCTACGCTCAAGTCCAGTACAAGGTGAGCCACACAACCCAGTTTCCGGGCACCCAATGGCCCTGCGCACCCAGCACACAGACATCCAAGCTAACGGTCTCGTTTCTTACTCTCTATAGCGGAACATCCCTGCCCGCGGCTTCAAGCCTGCCTACTACATGATTGGCATGCACGTCATCATGGCCTACGGTTTCTACAAGTACTTCCACGGTGTCCGTGAGCAGCGGTACGTTTCGTCCAACAGGCTCCTTCCCTGACTCCGAGCGACCCGAGAGAACCGCTATTGGGCCCCGATACAAACTCGCTAGCGGGAGGAAGAAGTGAACTCAATGACTGATATGTGTTTGGACGATAGTGAGCTCGCCCGTGAGAAGATGTGGTCCCGTCTGCACCTCACTCCTCTCCTCCAGGCCGAGGAAGACCGCGACCAGGTCCGTCGGCACTACGCCGACAAGGCGCGCGAGAAGGAGCTTCTCGGCACCGATGCCAAGGTCTACAACTCCGACCGGTATGTTCCATGAAATCGCACTTGGCACTATATCATTTCCGGGATTGATTCTAATTTTTGCTTGCCTTAACAGCTTTATCCGCCCTACTTTCGCCTATACCCCCGCCAATCTCACTCAATAGACAGTCTGACAATATCAATGTCACACTTATTCCGAGCGATATTGTACCTCCGTTCCCTCCTTTTGACTCTGTATGATGCTGGTGTTTTGGGATGCTTGGATGGGTGACCCCTTGCCTCCATGGTATACGGACTGAACTGGGCCTTTCTGATCGTTGTGGGAGAGCTAGAAGCATTGTGTGGTAGTTGGAGAAACCGTCTCGAAGCCATTTCGAGGAAACATTGTAGATATTACTTGCCTCGTGAAGGGTTTAGTTCAGTCTTTTGCAATATGTCTTATTTCTTTGCTCGTTCAAGATCTTCATCTCGTGGTAGAAACACAAATAGGCTAATATGATGGAAGGTAATATATTTGTGGGTAATGGTATGTAGTTTTTATGATATCATCTCTCGCAGAGCGCCGCTGCTCGCTAACAATGGGGGTAGTTTATAAAGCTGCAACACAGATCCAGACAGAAAGGATTGCAAAAATGTGGCCGGGCCGCAAATGGGGTACAGAATGGAGATGTGGACCATCCATGGTATGTAAAATGAAGAATCAACAAGCCGGACAGCAGCAGAGCACTTCCCAACCTTTCGCAGCCCAAAAAGCGGATGATGCTTGGCCTATCCAAATAGATCAGCCACACCACCAAGATCGGGACCATCGTTAATATCGACACGGTGGTTCTGCTGCTGGGTGTCCATCTCATTGGTCATGTATCTCTCCTGCAACGCTGACCGGGCCTTGCGACGTTCCTCGCGAGAACCTAGTATCTTCCCTTGCTCGGCAACACTGATGCCGCGCAAGGGCTCAAGAAGCTCCAAGACCAATGCGCGCTGCTGTCTTGGTGAGGTAGTCTGATGAAGTGCAGACTCAGTACTGGCCACTTTCTCTGCGCTGATTCCCGGCAAGCTCAGGAAAACAGCACGAGGAGTCTCGCTACAGAAGCCATAGAGACACCAAATCGATGCAATTAGCTGGGCAAGGTCCTTTTGCATATCAACAAAGTATGACTCATGTACGGATGAAATGCATGCTGTGAGGACATCGGTACATATGAATTCGCGGATGGTGGCGATGGTTGGGGTGTCGGGGGTATCGTTCGTGGGCGCAAAGTCTTGCAGAATTGACCGAATTACGCGGGTGATAATGCTGCCGCTACGCGTATCGTGCATACGAAGAGCGTGCGTACAGAAGAGCATGACTGGCTCAAAGATTTGGGGGGACGAAAGGACGAAATGGCGGATAGAATCAGAGAGGTTCGGAGTCGGCTGGGGTGCGCTGGGATCCGATTCAGTCCCATCTGGGTCTGAGATGTCAAGTTCCGTTAGTATCGGGTGGTTTATGCTTATGAGTAGCCGGCGGGTCAGGGAGTATTTACCGCCTCTCTGTGGATCGAATAGACTGGCTACCATGATCACAGCAGAGTAAGTCAACTGGCGAAGGACACTTTCGGACTTCATCTCCGTCGTGAGATCTCCATCCGAAATTCCGTTCCTGCGTTGTTCAATGATTTCCCATTCTGTGGTAACTTTGCGGTCAATGTTGGTGAATAGGGTTGACAACATGGGGGGCAAGAATTGGCTGCGGAACTGCACAGGGCAGTCGTCAATCAGACAACGCGAGATGTTGAGAAGAACCGAGAACTGATGGGAGGAGAGATGCGGTGAGTCAACGAATAATGCTTCGGATAGGGGTCCTGGGAGTTCGGCGAATCCATAAAAGTGCTCTCGCATCCTGCTCATGCTGAATAGCATGGAGTAACATGCCTCGCGGACAGCTCTGACTTTTCCTCGGACTGATGATGCAAACCCTTCAAGTGTAGACTTCGACGATGTGATTCTGGCATAGAACTCATCGCGGCTACCGATAGAAATACCAGCCTGCCAAAATCGATCCGTGAGGATACGTTCGACTACTGGTTGCATTCCTTCGACCATGTTCCAATTGGCAGGGTTATGGAAGGCATGGGCGTTTCTTGAAATTGAAAGTTAGCTTGATGGTATGGGCCTGCATTAACATAGGTAATTACCTGACAAGCTGCAGCAAAGTGGGAAGAATGATAGGGATCAATTCGTGCCACATCTGACAGGCGGTCGCATAGGCTGGCGAGGACTTTTTGACTCGATCTGTAGAAACAGCCAACATAGTTTTGGTGCCACGCAATGGCAATAGCTAGAATTATGGGTCAGATGGGCCCTCGCACAGGAAAGTAGGTTCTACTTCTTACCTGGAACTTTCTGGTCATCTCTTCTTGGACTAACCTTCCTTCGTTGTCCAAGGCAACCTCAGACCAGTCTGCCAGTTTCTGTGCTTCTTTGGATTGCATGTATGGACCAACATTTTCCAATCCGAGCATATTGCAAAAACCGGGGAAGGTGGAGCTGCTGTGACGGAATTGGTCATCTTGCCACGCCTCTCGGATGGGGTGAAGGAATGATGCGAGTCGATTTTGACGCAGATAAGGGTCTGCATTGATTGCACGTTGCCTGCATTGAGTTAGTATGCGGAAAATTAGATGGAAAACCGGGATAGGACGAAAAGTTACATAATAATGACCAAGATAGAAGTCAGTTCCATTTGCAACTTGTCATCGATGCGGTTAGCCAGTGTGATCTCTTTGATCTTTGGCTCAAGAAGATCATAGAAAGTCTGCAATGAGCACTGTTAGAGGGTGCTGAACGATCAGGATGTGAGAATTGACGTACATAGAAGTAATCGGCATAACGCATAGCTAACCGACGAAGTTCGGAGCTTGCCAGTCCATGTAGTTCCTTGACAGCCTCGGAATACAATGGGTATTCAGACCGATCTGGTAGACGTGACATGAGAATGTGTTCCAGAACTTTGAGTGCAAATCCTTGATGATTGTCCAAGGCCTTTGAGGAGATGTCGACAACTAATTTGATGACCCTTTGTTTCAAAACCGGATCCTGTTGCAAAAATATGAGTGGATGGAATTGCTTCGGCTTGTGCAAAATGACTTACCTCGAAAGATTTTTGCATTAGAGTTGAAGCCCAGTTTTCCACCGCATGTTCTAATTCCATTCGTTTAGACTCCTGTCAGATATTAGCAACTGGTTATTCATGTTTCTGCTTCATCCTCTTACATCACGTTGGGGTGCTTTTCCATGCGCCGAAATCCACTTGTTGTAGCCCTTGATGACAGCCTCTACCACTGCGAATTGAGCATCCGCTCGCATGAGAGGAATCGACGACTTGCTGAAAGTTGCCACTGTAAATTAAATGAGTCGCTTAGTCCATAGTTCGCTAGATTGTTGACACTCACTGCTAAATGGCTGAACGCCGTTATACAAGTTGTCGAGGTTGGTGTCCACACGGGCCAGGATTTCCCGCACCGCTTCTTGGGGCCGCTTGAAGGTGATGGTTTCGATGATCGAGGAACAGTAACGACGGTAATTTCCAACAAATGCATGTCGTTCGGGGACTGTATCAATATCCTCGACTAAGAACTGTACCGTGGGATCCTCGGATTCAGTAGGGAGAGACTCCCAACGAAGAAGCCTCTGGGTGCAAATGTTCAAAAATTGAGGAGTTTGCTCTACCACGAAGTCCAGGTTACTGATTTTTGAGTTTTGTAACAGTCTGGACCAAAGATGCAAGCAAGGTATGGAGACCGTCAAGCTCTGGTGCTGCATGATGCTGACCATGAATTGCAGGAATGGCGGCAGATTCAAACGGTCCATGGTAGAGACTAAGAACTTGTCATCTTCCAAGCATCCTGCAATATATGAAATCATCTCGGAAAGCTTTTTAGAGATAAGATATTTGGGTTCATCGACGTCGTCCGGGCCCACGATTGACCATTCGTAAAGCCGTTGGAGAACAACAAGGTATTCTGACTGAAAGACCAGGCAGACTAGCTCCTGCGAATCTTCACTGCCGATAGTGGTCCTTCCATAAAGCGCATGAAGTGCTTCGACTGCAGAGAGAAGCACCTGGTCATCTTGACAAGGCAAAGCTCGGAAAATGCTGGGAACGACCTGGGAGGCAATGACGCCTTTATAGACGGACCATGACAAGGCAGATCTCAAAGTTGCCAGAGCTTTTGTGGCCGCATCCCGAGCCTGTTCCGAGCTAGAGACATTCTGGACGCAATTGTCAAGAAATTCGCAGATGCGAACGAGCCAGCCCTCCTGTCCACAGCGTGGAATGGTGGCGGTAGTTTTATCCCCAGTAATTTGTTCCACGATGCCTGCAGGGGTAAAAATCTCGATGAGCGACCGATTGAGCTCTCCTCCGCGAAGTGACGAGGCGGTATCTTCTCGGAAAAAGACATCCTCGGAAAGAGTCTCGAGAACAGCAAGTACCAACTCTTTGTGAACCAGAGATGCGCTCCAGAACTGAACCAGGTTGGCATCCATATCCATCCAATCCAGCCCCCAGGTCTTCTTAGCAGCCTCGGTCCACAACTGGGAGATCTTATTCCGAAAATAGGCAGGGTCTTCGGGGCGGACGTTCTCGGCGAGCTGCAAAATCATCATACGTAAAGTCTTGGCTTCTTCGGGATTGGTGAAGTTGTATTGGCGAAGAACGTGATCGAGGAGAGTAAGACCGAAGTATCGTACAACGGGCTCATGCTCCATACGGGAGGCCAAGAGGAAGCCATTTCGCGCCGCAGCGTCAGACTCTTTCAGATTCTCCACGAACTGCGAAGCCTCCTTCCGTATATCGTTTGACGATGCAGGGTTGTGAATGAGTTGTAGGGCACGGATGATGTCGGCCATGCCGCCCTCCGACAACTCCTCCGCAGCCATCTTGTTGACGCGTTCCAGAAGTACTTGGTGAACAGAAAAGTGTAGTCTCAGTCTCGTATCACTGTAGTAGACCGCGTCGCATAGTCAGGGAAGGGTAGGTAAGACTCGATGGCCGTTGAATTCGTCCTGTGTTGGTTTAGCAGACGGACACCGCAACGGCCATCCGCACGCGCCACTCGCTCTTTCCGGGGAGGAGGGTGGTTCGAGGTTGAGGACCGGACTTGAAGTTATGAATCGGTACTTTTGCAACGAAGGTAGTTGGCGAAGTAAGATCTCGAAAGGGAAAACTTGCAGAAGACAATTGGTCACTTGTCGGGCTGAGAATTTTCCCTAAAGATCAACAAGGGCACACCGCTCACCCGTTGATGCTCCGCTCTTCTTTCACATTTGCGGCGCACTGGATAAAGGACTTGATAGAAGCGTTCCAATAAAAAGGGTTAGTTAGGCAACAATTGCTATAATTTTTCTTGGTTCTATGCTAATCTCCGGTAGCCTACGTTGTTTTCATGTCATCATAACTGCCTACAACAATATTACGCAAGCTATGCCCCTCATTGTTTATCTTATCTCGCATATCCCCGGCGGTTATATACTTCGACCTATAGACCTGTCACATACGTCTACAATCTAAAATTACCTTGAATATCATTTGGAGAACCATATGGTGTCTTTGATTGAGATTCGAAGAGGCAGTGCAAACAGAAACAATGCAAGATACATATATATATAAGGAAGCAATTGACCTCAAATTGGCAGGAACTTCAGCTCTTGAAACACAATTAGCAACTTCACATCATGGAACACTCGCCCTTCTGGCATTGTTCCAGATAGCCGACATCTTGGCCTCCAGGATTACCAAACTCCCCGGGCTTGCGCTTCAGTCCCTCGATCTTGATATCCTGTTCTCCTTCGGCATGCCACCATCGCAGGCGCTGTAGCTTGGCACCTTGAATGTCCTGGACGTCAATGTCCCACTTGCCACCGCTGACTGTGACCACGATGTTGCTCTCCGGGAAATGGAAATCAGGAAGATATATTTCGGTGGGGGCGGTTGCGGTGGTTGCCCCTTTAGCCGTCAGCGAGAGAGTAAACACACAATTCTTCAGATCAAAAACATGACTATCCAATTTTCCGCTAACGTAGGTTGGACTCGGGCGGAAGTATGCCTCCGCGGCGCGATACCCTTGTTGCTGTCGTAGCGATGGCTGGGAGCGGTCACTAGAGATCGAGGGAGTTGACAAAGCACCTTTGAGATTACGAGGTCCAACATTTGGTTCTGCTCCGCTACTCTGGCTTTCGGAGTAGGCCGGGGAATTTGGATCAAGAGACCGAGTGCTGGATCCTGCGGGCAGTTCTAGATCGTCGCGGGAATATATAGACAGGTCCTCCCCATTCCATTGGTCACCCCATTCGTGGTCATTCTAGATAGTGTCAGTATACGATTCACGTTCTGGGGAGCAAATGAACAGTTTTGATAAGCAAATATACATACTTGTGTGACATATACCCAGAGAGTAAAGCCATTAGAAGTACTACCCTCCAGTGCGAAATGATTTGCGTCCATAGCGCTGGTTTGGCTACTATAGTCACCGGTCTTGTATGCATATTTGTCGTCCATGTCATAGGGAATTCCAATCTCGGTAAACACCACCGGGTGACTGCCCATATAACTCCGGCTTTCATCGCGGAGGAATTTGAGTTGGTCACGCAAACAGTTGCGAATAGCCGTCTCGCCGACCTTAAGCGCAAAGGCAGGGGTGAGGTACTTGCCCCGGAGAACACCAATAACATCTACATTGTAGAGCCGATTCCAATGTTTTGTCAAAAGAGTCAATCCATCATAGAAATGAACCGCATGGACCATGTTCGGGTCGTCGTCAATAGTGCCTTTGATATCAGGCGGTACCTCCATCACCGGTGGCTGGCAAAACATTATTGCATCGGGCCAGATTCCGCGAATGGCATTTTTGTATGCTCGGTAATGATCCAAGAAATACGAGTTGGTAAATTTCTCATAGTCAAGCGGCTCGCCTGTCTGAGGTCTCTTTGAGAAGTAATCCTTCTGTAAAAGGACGTCTGTGGACGGGTCCCAAACTCCGTGCTGAGCCCAGATACACTCTCCAAGTTTCCACCCAGGGTCTCGTTGCCAGCCATATTTGTTATCGTCATGGTCAGCTGGCAACCAGGCTATGACACCTGCCGGATCCACTAGGTTTGTGCCAGTCTTGTAAGGTCCGAAGTTTCCAAATGCCCATGTTGTCTGTTCGCAAGCCTTGCCTGAGCCAGTGAGCATTGCTTGGAATGCTGTCGGTGAAGTACCTAGTTGAAGTTGTTGCTCCGGCGGAATCACTGAAATGTCTTGTACACCAACAAGACCGCGATGAGGCTCATTCATACTCTCCCAGCCAATGATCACTTCGCCATCAAGATCACCCGCTTCATGAATTCTCCGAGCCAAAAACGCACATGCATTGATAAAGTGATTCTGGAGATAATCTTGAATGTTCATCTTATCAATGATTGCCTTAGGAGCAAAGTCCCGCCCAGCCCAAAATAACGTAAACATGGTTTGACAAACCAGTCTAGTATAATTTGTGCTCCAGATCATCTTAGGAAACTCCGCGGGGATGTCGTACGTGTTCTGAACCAAGGCGGCTTCCGTGTTTTTGAAGGTTTTAGGGTTCAGTCCCGCCGCATAGAGCGTCCACATCGGTGCCCCAGATCCTCCCGATAACCTAGACCACTAAGAAACGGTTAGAATAAACAAGGTTGTAAGCTCTTTGCCCGGGTGATCACATGTACTCACCACGTCCTGATGGGGGTCCATAAACACCCAGAAATCATATTGTTTGGCTATCCGGAGGACTTCTATAGTGTATGCAACCCACTCATCGTCGTAAACTCCCGGTCCCGCATGCTCAATGGCTTCCCAGGTAAAGATGTACCGGATAGTGTTATAACCCCATTTCCGAAGGCGCTTGAAGTGAATATGGGCATCTTCAAGTGAGAAAGGCCGTTCAACGAAGGAGACATTGTCCGCGTCAAAGAAGTTCTCGGCGATGTATGAGGGGATATCGGGTGTCTTTGGATACTTCGCATCGGCCGCAACGTTTATCCCCCTTAGCGTAACTTCCCGATTGTGAGGGTCTCGAAAGGTCTGTCCCTCGACTTTCAGATGAAGAGGGGCCATTGTGGCCCCGGTTCTACCGAAGTTTGAGTTGAATGAAGTCGCGCGACTTCCGGTGTTACGCGGGAGGTGGGCAAGTCAAGAAACGAAGTATACAAAGTCCACAGCTCGTAGGAAGTAGATATCTGGAAACAGGCAACGACTTTCCGATTCAACTCGACTAGCAGTATTGAAATAACTTGCGAACGAGCCTTGGCAACCTTTTACGGAGGTCACTAGTGCTCAGCTGGCCAGCTCTTCGTACAAATCACCAGAGCACGTGATTCTGACCACTTCGAGCAACCCCCGCAGGCAACTGACTCTTCGACTTGTGTTCTGCAAGTCTTCCGTGAGATCCAGAAGGTGAGCCTTTCTTTCAATTTGCCAATTCAGATCTTCAAGCCAACAGTGCGCCCATTGCTAACTCGTTGCCAGCTAGAAGATCATCTTCGATAACGATAAGAAGTGACGTATCGCGAGCTAGCCGACCGCCGCTTTGCTCCACCACGACAGTTTCTCCCCGCTGTCTCTGCACACGGGAATAATGTCGGGCAAAGCGGCGCTGAAAGCTGTGCGAGCAGCTTTGGAATCGAAAGATTTCCGAGTTGCTGCTGAAAAAGCCAAGGAGCTTGTCAAGAACGAGCCGAACAATTACCACGCGTATGCCAATTCCTGTTCCTGTATGAAACATGGCTAACTCGTCCGTCTTTTTCATAGGAACGTCTTCCTCGGTCTCGCCAGCGATCGATTGAATAAGAACAATGACGCAGAGAACGCTTATTTTGCTGCCACTGCGATCAACCCCAACGATAAAACTGCTTGGCAGGGCTTGGTCTCCCTGTACGAGAAACAGGGTGGTTGCCAGCATGATGGTTATCACAACGCAGTCATTGCTCTTGGGATGATATTCGCCGAGAAGTATGCTTTTATCCCTTTGTACAAAGGACATAGTGCTGACGAATTCTAGCGACGAGAAGGAACGCTGCCAAGATTTGATTAACAAATACACAAAGTCGATGAAGAGCAAAGGGACCCCAACCCAACACAAGCATGCATTGGAACTCCAGATACCGGGTTCACCCCTGTATGACTTCCTTGAGGGCCGGTTGCCCCGTCCATCCCAAACATACCAGCGACTGATTGAAATCACCGAGCGCCAAGAAAGAGAATTTATCAATCGTGAGATTGGAGAGCGCAGAACGCGCCTTGGTGCTCGAATCGAACAAGTCACCCAGGAAGTTCGGAAAGAAGCTGCCAACAAGAGCCGTTTGGACCAATATTACCAAGGAATGATTGATTGGACCAACGACGATGCAGTACGCCGTCATTACGAGGAGAAGTTGTTTCAGCGTGCATATGAGGAACTTGGAGTTCTGCCTAACGCGGCGAAGGAGGCAAAGAGAGCAGCCGTTTTCAAGGCAGCACATGACATGGTGATCATAAAACACCCGTTCGAACCCGCATGGAAAGTTTTCCTGGGGTGGCTGGATGTTCAGGATTTCTCCCAGTATGACGTGGGGCATCTGCGCGAGTACATTGAGTTCTTCCCAGAATCTGGACTCTCGCAAGTTCTCAAAGGCTTTTTGTTGAGCGACCTATCACCTTTTCCCCATGACCCCTCGGATTCGGATGAAACAAAAGGCAAAGATGCTAAGGATAGCAAGGAAACCGCAGCCACTGAGGCTGATAACGGTCAGGCTGATAACGGCATTGATGACGATGCAACTGCCCCTCAAGATCCTTTCGTCCTTATGGTTGAGGGCTTGAATTCTGCTCGAGATTCAATTCTTGCCCACCGCATCATGGCATATGTCTACCTCTCTTTCGAAGAGTATGAGAGCGTGGTCACTGTTGCTCGTAAAGGGTTACTGTACGTTGAGACATTGGTCAAGTACAGTGGGGTCAAGATCCCCAACACCATCGATGCCTTGAACAACGCACTTGCCAATGCCCTGATCTATTATCAATCCCCCCGGCATCACACGGATGCGAAACAGATATTTGAGGGTATCCTCGAACGGAACCCAACATCCTCCAATTGCCTGCTTGGTATTGGTCTGATTTTAAAAGAGGATCAGGACTACGCAGAAGCTGTCGACTTCCTGCGCCGATCACTTGAACGCGATCCTTCTAACCTCAAGATTCGTGGAGAACTTGCTTGGTGTGAGGCATTGAATGGCGATCTGGATGGTGGCCTAGCCAGCCTTCAGGCTACGCTTGATGATCTGCAGGAAGCTCAGCCAGATAACAGGGAGTTCAAATCCGAGCTTTTTTACCGCATTGGGTACTGCCAGTGGGAGCTTGATCCGTCCCCAGCCGCGCGGAAAGATCGCAGTGGTGCTTATGCTAGCCTCTTTGCCTCCATCCAAGCGAATATGAACTTCGCTCCAGCATACACGATCCTTGGTTTCTACTACGCGGACTACAAGAAGGACAAGACCAGAGCTCGCAGATGCTTCCACAAGGCATTTGAGCTGTCAACCTCTGAGATTGAAGCCGCCGAGCGTCTTGCCAAGGGCTTTGCTGACTCGAAGGAATGGGACCTTGTCGAAGCAATTGCGCAGCGGGTGGTTGACTCGGGCAAGGCTAGGCCTTCCCCTGGGTCAAAGCGCCGAGGCTTCAGCTGGCCATATGCGGCACTGGGGTCTGTTCAGGTTAACAAACAGCAATACAGCAAAAGTATCGTGTCCTTCCAAGCAGCGCTTCGACTCGCGGCAACAGATTACCACTCATGGGTCGGTCTTGCCGAAAGCTATCACCACTCTGGTCGATACAACGCTGCCACCAAGGCTTTTGAGCAAGCAAAAATATTGGAACCTGAGCTTTCAGCTAAAGACAAGGAGCACGTATGGTTTGCCAGGTATATGCTGGCAAACGTCAGGCGAGAACTTGGCCAGTATGATGAAGCTATCGCTGCCTACGAAGATGTCCTGAAATCCCGACCTGATGACATTGGTGTGACTCTCGCGCTTCTTCAGACCCTGACTGAGAGTTCGACAAAGAGCCTTGGCCTGGGCCTCTTCAATGATGCGGCAGACCTCGCCTGCCAAGCTGTTTCGGTGGCAACGTCGCTGGCACAGAACCGAAGCGATATTTTCAATTTGTGGAAGGCTGTAGGCGATGTCTTCTCCAACTTCTCATACATGAAGGCCAAGGCTGTAAAGCTGTCCGCTTCCAGTTGCAAGACTTTATTGGCAATCGATCTCGACCCTATGGCCCTTAATGTTATGAGCGATATCGATGGTGTCGGAACTGATTGCCTCGCGGCCAATGAAAGTGAAGAGCCCATGCCATCTGAACTCTACACTCATCTGTCCATAATCGCTTTTAAGCGTGCACTTCACGTCACCATGCATGATGCTCATTCTCAAGCAGTTGCCTGGTACAACCTTGGTTGGGCTGAGTACTTGGCCCATCGCACTGTGCAGCCGGACCCGACCAAGAACGGCAAGAAGCCTCGCAAGTTCCTGAAAGCAGCCATGCGGTGCTTCAAGAGAGCAATTGAATTGGAGGCGGGCAATCCCGATTTCTGGAACTCATTGGGTGTCGTCACTGCAAGCATGAGTCCCAAGGTATCCCAGCATGCGTTTGTGCGAAGTCTGCATTTGAATGAACGCAACGCCCAAGTTTGGACCAACCTCGGAGCGCTCTACCTCCTCCACGAAGAGGGCCATCAATCGCACAAAACCTTCTTGCGCGCGCAGGCCACCGACCCAGATTACTCACTCGCTTGGGTCGGCCAAGGCTTTGTTTCACTTGGTGTTCGCGAGACACAGGAGGCGAGGGGTTATTTCGAGCATGCCTTCGATATCTCGAATTCGTCCGATATTCTCACTAAGCGCCAGTTCAGCCTGACCCACTTTGATCATCTTACTGAGGCCTCCTCCTCGAACATGTCCGAGCTCATTCAGCCATCCTTCGCACTGCACCAACTCTGCATCCAGGAGCCCTCTAACCTGCCCTTTGTGCACCTTTCTGCCCTGTTGGCAGAGAGAATGGGCGAGACCGCAGATGCCGAGTCTAGCTTGCAGGTTGTGTGTTCAGGCATGGAAGACGAGTTCGAAAAGACCGAGTCCCCGGCTTCCCTGTCGAGGTATGCCCAAGCAAACGCAGATATGGCTCGTGTCCTGCTTGCACGCCAATCTTATGAAGACGCTGCAGAGAAGGCCGAGCTCGCGCTCACCCTCTCCGGAGAGGAAGACGCTGAGAAATTCGATCCCGAAGCCTGGAAGAAGCTTCGTCTGTCTGCGCATCTGACCGCTGGTCTAGCATTTTACAACCTGAAGTCTATGGACAAGGCCATCGATATGTTCCGTGATGCCCTCGAAGAAGCAGGGAACGCTCCAGATGTTGTCTGTCTTCTTGCTCAGGTCCTGTGGGCCAAGGGCGGGGAGGAGAATCGGTCTGTTGCTCGCGAGCAACTGCTCGACTGTGTGATGAATAACCCTACCCATGTCGGAGCAGTCACCCTTTTGGGTACCATCGCTCTCCTCGATGCCGACCGGGATGCCATTGAAGCAGTTGAATCAGATCTTAACAGCATGATCTCACGCGATGACATCGGTCTCCACGACCGAGCTAAAATCATCAAACTCCTAAGTGCCATCTCAGCAATGGGACTCAGGGATAATGCAGCCCTCCCTGAGAGCATCAGGCGCATGGGCGATGCCACCGCTGCCGTGATGCTTACACCCGGCCAACCTGCCGCCTGGATGGAGTTGTCGGCAGCATCGCGAAACCCGTACCCATCCGCCATGACTATCAAACGCGCTCTGCGGAGCGTGCCTCCTTACGGTAATCTCGGAGCCGACGATCTCAGCCGAGCGTACTCGCACACCGGCAAGGTCGGTGACGCCTTCCGAGCGATCATGATTGCCCCGTGGAAACGCAATGGATGGGAGGAGCTGAGCCACAATGTACCTACCCCGAACATGTGGACGCGCTCTACAGGCCACGGACTGGAGTGATCGGACGATGAGGTAACGGGCATGCCACCCTCAAGCGCCGTACAAGCCCGCGCGGGGCGGGCGAACTTGATGCACAGTGTTATTTACTTTAACTGCACATCAGTCTTTTTTTAGCGAATGAACATGACAATATCAAATTCACATAAGAAATATACCCATTATAGACTAAGAGAAACGTAAATTCCATACCTTAATAATGAGTGCGATGTAAAAGAAGCACACTCCTCCATCTGTCCAGCTGCTTAAGCCCATCTTATTATCTCTCGACGCCTGCAGTCTTCTCCAGCAACCTAGCCTTCCTACCCTCCCTCCACGGTTTATCCAAAGCCTCAATCTTGCCCCCGAGCAAAGTAACAGACCCCGGAGAAAGCAGCACCATACCTCTCGCAATAGACGGATTACGGAGCAAGAGCTTCGCCCCAATAGCAAGTTTCTCCAACGCTATCCCATCAATACGCTGCATTTCAACGCCCATAACCATAGTCCCCGCTGCATCCTGAAGAATCAGGCGATGCGGTCCATACCCACTGTTCCCCGACGTACTCGCAGCACCGTTCGCAGGGTTGTTATTCGCGCGATTGTTCTCCGATGCCTCGGGGTCTTCGCCTACAGCTATTGTGCGCACGATCTCACGGCCGCGAATTGCCTCGCCGCGCTCAACGCGTTCAATCGCTTCGATCTGGCTCCATAGACTCGTGCCGATGTCTTCAATGTCTAGCACTTGCACGGGGATTGAGCCTTGCAGCCGTCGCTCTTGGACTGCTGGGTCGTGGATGTCGACTGGTAGTACGCATGATCTGTGTTTTGAGAGTGATTCTCTGATATCGGAGGCCAGAAGACGAAATATAGCCGTTTTTGCGAGAGCCGAGGCGGGGATATTGCGTTGTGCTGTGCTGGACGATGATAGGAAGGCATTGAGCCAGGTTTGGGAGACTGAGAGGGATTTTGTGCTCAGTATCTGAGCTGCAATTTGGTCAGGACTAGTCATGATGTCTTGGGCTGCCTTATGATCATATTGGCGCGTATGGTGAATGAAAGAAAAGCGGCGAAGTTGGAGAAGCTCTCAACGCGAAAACAGAAGCACAGACCACCGCTTAAAGCAATTGACCTGGCCCCGACTCTCTCACCTCCGACGACTCCGACACACCTCCCTAACACACTGCAATGTCGACTATTTCATCCCCACGTCCGTCCATTGCCTCCTCCCGAGCCCACTCCCCGGGTCCAACCTCCTCCCGCCCATCACTCGATGTCTTGAACACCAACGTCAGCGGGGGCCTCAGCGCTGCATCTACCCCATCCACTGCACGTGCTCTCTCCCCCTCACTCCATCCCCGACGCAATCGCAGCGCCCTGCGAGACTACTACAACCTCAAACCGCCCGGTGCGGACGCATCTGCTTCCCGAGACGTATCTCGCTCTCGGAGTGTGCCGCGGAACACAGATGCAGGAGACATCTCCGACCCAGCTGCTTTGACCGCAGGAACGGAGCTCGACAGTCCAGACTTCGACCCGCAGCGGTACGTCGAGCATCTCTTGTCAACGTCGTCCCTGGCTACGGTGCTCAAGGCGGAGAACACGTTGGTTGGGGATATCCGCACTCTCGACGGAGAGCGGAAGGCGCTGGTCTACGATAACTACTCCAAGTTGATTCGCGCCGTGGAGACAATTGGTAAAATGCGGCGTAGTATGGATGATCGCGGTGCGCCGTTGACTATGACGAAGACGCTGGGTCCGGCCATTGCTTTTGTTGCTGAGACCGCTGGTGGGCTCATTAAGGAAGGCGAGGAGCAGCGACGGCAAATGAAGGAAGCGAAGGCGGAAGACGAGGCTTCCAGTCGGAAGAATGAGAAGGATACTGTTCGGTGGGTGCTTGCTACACCGCAGAGATTGGAAAAGCTTGTGGCGGAGGATAAACAGGAGGATGCCGAGAAGGACTGGAAAGAGATCCAGCATTTACTCGACGCTTGGGGTGATGTCAAAGGGGTCGCTGAAATTCGGGAAGCGTGTCAGAAAATCATGAACCGGGCAAGCCACGATGACTGAACACCTGCTTATACACTTTGTTCCGCCATAATTCATGCGGTTGAAGCTCCTCGGCAATGGGCTGCTGTTGAGGTGAGGTATCACTTCGGACTGGGCCGATAGTTGCAGCCATGAATGAGCCGGCTCATTCATGAAGAAAAATCGTTCCCGATCTATGCAAATAATGATCAATGGATACCTCCCTTCAGCCGGTCCCACGAAACACCCCTAGCGAAACTACCGCTGCCCCGGCTTCTGGGGATGCTTTGGGGATACAGCCCACCCTCTGCCACCAAGGCCCGGAAACACATCAAGTATCATAACTATGTAGATAACTGCGTTCGGAGATACCCACTACAGCACATTAATCGTCAATCATATCTTCATTAATCATACACAAACCTCACTAAGCCGCAATTCCCATCTACTTCCCCTCAAGCACCTCACGACTTGAATACATACTCGCCTTCAGCCCATACTCATTCTTAGAGCTAATCTCCAGATGAGTAAACGCATCAGACTTGTAGTAAATAGACCGAGGTCCCTTCCCAGCAAGCCCAATATCAACCAACTTACTCACAACCCTCTTAACATCCTCAACATCCCCAAAATTCTCCGTATAAACACAAATCAAACGACTCTCTCCACCACCATCATCAGTAGCAACTTTCGCCACATCCCCAAGCTCCCCCTTCTCCATAGCTCTAACAACAACCCCCCAGAACTCATCAACCTGGTCAACTGTCGGAAAAAGCATCCACTTCCCACCAATAACACCCGTCTCCCTCGCAAGATCAAGAATACCCCTCTCAAGCTCCTTCCGCATCGGATTCAATTTCCGAGTCAAAGCAGCCGTAGTCTTCGCACCAGACTTATCATGCTTCTCGCGCAGCATCGTACTCTCGTTCTCATACTCCTGGAGAAGCTCCCTGCCTTTCCTAAGTAGAGTGGGAACATCTCCCTCCGGCCTCGGCGACATATGCGGATTGTACATCCAGATCCAGGGGCCTACACTTGCGGATTCTGTTGTTGAGGGCGGAAGACGCGATAGAAATCGAGCTATCGGCTCGGTCTTCCCGCGCTGGTTGCGCGGTATGCTGTCTGTTTCTGGGGATCCATTGTCCATGGAAATGTCTGATGATGCGGCCTTTACGCGTGTCGGCGCGCGCAGAGCCTGCTGGATGGTTGATAGCAGTTTCTGGTGGGTTTCTACCCAGAATGGCTCTGGGTCGTAGGATGAGACTTGTGCTTCTAGTTGTGTCTTCTCATCGTCGTCGCCTGGTATTGGTTAGCTGGGTTCCTGGGGTTGGGGTCTGAGATGGGTTTACCGTAGAAGCTTGACTCGTCGGAGAATATTTCATCGACTACTGTGGTTGATGCCATGATTTAGATCGTGCTGGATGATAATACGACGCTCTGGTAGTGTAGTTGGGGATAGCAAGTTGTTACGAAGTAGAGGTGGGCGCGATCTGATAAACAGCCCGCATTTGAATTCCCGGACTACACCGTCTACTCCCTAACCAGTCCACCAATCTATGAACGTCTCATGGTAAAATTTTCGTTGAAATACAATCGGAAATCACTTTTAGTTCCATATCTACATGTGTTTCTATAAGTTGCACCAAATACATGTTTCGGTCGTTGCTATAACATGGCAGTCCTTTATGCAATAGCTGGTCACAGCATCTGAATACTTTCCAACTTGGCGCAACTTCAAGTTATCTATATTAACAAGCATCTTTGTCTGTTGGCAATTTATCTCAGCTTATTTGGTACCGGGAAATGCCTGGCCACACCTGATCAACAAACTTGACCAGGTCCGCTTTCAATTCATCAGGCCGCTCTAGTGCCGCGAAATGACCACCCTGTAGTAAACCAGCATTAGTCTCGAATCTCAGGTTTATCAATTGTTACATTGCATACCTTCTGATGCTGCTCCCAGAATACCAAATCCCCAGTGGTTTCAATCCAAGAGCGTGGCAACCGAGCAAGCTCCATAGGAAAAGAAGAAAATCCAAATGGCTTGTGTATATACCAACGTGGATCATTGGAAGCTGGAATCGGTGGCGGAGGATAGTTCTATTTATTCCCATCAGATATACACTTGTGGAAGTCGAAAGTATTCGAGGACACTCACCTGTCGATAAGTATAGATAGCTCGAGGGAACGTCTCCGTAAGCCAGTACAAAGTGACAGACTCCAAAATGTCATCCGACGCAATTGGGTCGTCGGCCCATTCCAGGAATTTCTCTCCGATCCTGTGTGTGTCAGTTTTGCAGCTGTCAATGTCAACTACACTTTGCTTTGCATGACTCACCACGCTAGTAGAGCAATAGGACTCGATGACAAAACGTGTCCGATGGTGCTGGGTCGAGTACCATGCTCCATCGCATAGCCACCGCCCGTAGTAGTAAAGTTCGTCATCCTCTCAATGCCCTCTATCTCAAAGGCATTCAGGTGGTCGTCTGTCATGCCGTCCGGCTTTCTCATGAAAACCACATTGACTAGCTTATATTGGCATTCTGGTCGGTGGGTAACATTCATGAAGAAAATACTCACCGTGCACAGCTATACGGTAACTTGTCAGAAAAGGTACAATGTCAGAATATCATAAATGTCCCATACCTTTGCAGCTCTCGTGGTCCACGCCCAAATGCCTAGCAATCCGACTTCCAATATCACCTCCTTGGGCAACATATCCGTTCTCAAAGCCGATTTCTCTCATCAATTGATCCAACGCGCGGGCAATATTACCTGTTCCGAAATCCCTATCCAATGGCGGTCCAGAGGAAAATGCGTAACCTGGCAACGAAGGTACAATCAAGTGATAAGGCAAGGTTTCTGGCGTGTACTCGTCTCGGAACCTTTGTAGTATAGGCAAGAACTCGAGGAAGCTCCCTACGATACGTTCTGTCAGTCTTTCTGCATCGGCTATCTGCTTGCTATGAGGTTAAGGCAAAGATATAGACCTACCAGGCCATCCATGCAATAACAACAGAGGAATAGCATCCTTCCTTTTCGAAAACAACCCTACAAAATGAATCGTGAGACCTTCGATCTCCGTCGTGTATTGAGGGAAACTATTGATTCGATCCTCGGAGGATTTCCTAGTGTGACAAGTCAGTCCTGTGTCGAATATCATGCACTGTGGTGTCATTACCAGTTGTAAGACCTCAGCCACCGATCCCGCATCATCACTAACCAGTCCGTTGAGACACCATAGCGATGGTCCGTTTGGGAATTCTCGTAGGTGCGCGGTGCGATCTTCGCTACCTTTATCAACGTCTCGAGCTCGTCTAGTTTGGCTTGGGGGATGGTGGCCTTGAATGGTGTGACGGAGGCCGTCACCGTAGAGGGCGGGGTACTGAATGGCAGTGACATTGAGAAGTAGATGACTTTTATCCTCCAGGCCTGGATGTTGTTGGATACACATTATAGGACTCGGCTCTTAGGCAAACGCTTCATGTGCGGGGTTCCTAAACGACTGCAGGCTTACAAACGCTTTTCGGTTCTGCGCAGGTGGATTTGACTGTACTGGGTTAGGAGGAATTTATCAAACCTCTGACGTATATGTGCGTCTCATTTTCTATCTCACATGTACCATATGGCATATCTTTATCAATCTTACTCAAGTAATCATCACAATAAACGACTTTTAGGGTTCGTTTCAACGCATATGTATCAACTACGCGAATGCTCAAACTGAGGCTTCGGGGGCTTCGGGTGAGGGCAAGGTATCCAACCAACGCCAGGAAATCACAGCCTGGGTGAGGCAGGTAATAGCTGCACCGAGTGAGTAAATCGAGCGACACGTTATTAGAGATGGGACTCACCTAACGCCACAGTCATGTAGAAGAAGCCAACACCTTCAAATACTGAGCCGGTCAACAAAGGCCCGAGCATCATACCGACACTGTATCCCACTTCAATCATGGAAAACACTCGCAGGTTACTTTTGTTGGCCTCGAATAGATGCGGGTCCTTAGCTTCCATATCCTTGACAACATCTATATTGAAGAAACCACATTGTTTAGTGGGGCAATAGAGAACATAAACCAAGATGGAATCACTCACAGGCTAGTTGCACGGCTCCTACGCCGCGCACAAGAGGTAAAATACTACCTAAAGCAATCAAACTGCTAGTAAAGATAGACTTTCCAGCTGCATGTCCTCCGGCCACGGGAAGTGGGGATCTCCGGGCATCCCTAGAAGTAGGAGTAGAGGGATCATGGCAAGCCAACCGAAAACGGTGGGTCCCCGTATTCCGATTCGGTCGCGAAGCCATCCAGAGGGGCCGCTCAGAACGATATTCGGGACTTGGAGACAGAAGAACATCGTACTAATGAGTAAACTCTTCCAACCGAATGCTTGTCTTAGGTGGACGGGGAGAGTGTTGTTAATGCCAGACATGAGCGAGGAGACAACAACAACGTTGGCCAACGCCGTCAACACACGGGGATCAGAGAGCATAGCTCTGTAGTATTCCTGTTTGAGGTCATGCTTGCTCTCCACTCCAGACTCATCTGGGTTGACTGTAGACAGTGTATCAGAAATCAGAGCAGTCGATTCTTCTGGGCTACCGTTGCTGGGAACTGACGTGGCAGCAGGTTTGCTCAGAGAATCAATGTTTGAATATCCGGGGCCAGGCTCAATCATGACCAGACGGGCAATGATATCCAAGACAAGTACGATCAAGGGAAGTGACCAGGCAGCCCAGTAGCCAAATAGCTGGAGCAATGCGCCACTTACTGTCGGTCCGCCGACAATTCCTGCAGTTACAAAGGACATGGCCGTCCCCATTGACTGCCCGAGATGTTTCTTGTCCACGTTGTTCGCTAATAGAGCAAATCCAACCACCCAGGTGGCAGCGCCTGCCATAGATTGCAGGATGCGACCAAGGAAGAGGAGCCAAACTATTCACAAGAATCAGATTTAAAAAGTCCGGAATTTGTGATCGAGATTATGGGTACACATACTAGATGGGGCGAAAGCAATCATAAGTGTTCCAATAAAACATCCTGCCAGAGCGATCAACAGTGGTTTCTTCTGGCTCGGAATCTTCTCGGCAAGGTGAGCGACAATCGGAGCAGAGACAAGGCCGATAAACCCATGTGTAGCGAGCAAAGCTGTGGTGTACGACTGAGTTTGTGACGGATCAAGATGCAGTCGTTCTTCAAGCATATAACTCAAGATCGGAGTAAGAAACCCGTAGAGAAATGTCTCTGATGGATTGTTAGTGTGACTCAGATGTGAGAGAAGCCCTCTAAGGCTGGAGTGAAACAACACACACATACCTGCGAATAAGGCAACAGTGATGGATGAAACCACCAGAAGCCGAGATGAACGCCATCTATAGCCCCATGGCTTTGTATCGTTCATTTTAATATAGCGAGAGCTCGACGGGAGAAGAAAGAAAAGTGGGGGGCCAGAGAAGAAATTAGTTAAGTACCCAGGTAGTTTTCAGGGGGTAGCAAATGGAATAAGATCTTCGCATTGAGCTAACTCATGGAGATACCACAATTCTTTGCTTTTACGAGCCCTGCATGTTTGGCTCCCCTCTCTTGCGCTGTTGACGGGATTCTATTGGCAATGAGTCAATTTAGATCCTCGCGCCTTGGCCGAACATCGTGATCGACGCACTGCACCTATAATGCACCTCTACTGCAATCCATCCTCAATGCATCTACAAGGAATCAAATACAGAAAGGAGAACTTATTTGTCACACTTAGAGTTTACGGCCTTTGCTGCAGATCCCAAGTCTTATGTACATACTGTGTACACCCTGCACAAGTGTCGCGAATCGAACTTCAAGAGCCTACATTTGTATTTTAATGCATCAAGATTGATCTAGTTACTTTGTGAGTCTAGAGCTAGGATTATACAAATCTGCGAATGTGTCTAGTCGCAAAGAGCCCGTCGGGGACCGTCGGACATCCCAATGACTACATAGGCAGATGACAATAGTATCTAGGACTAAAACTGTTAAACGGCAGAATGTCTCGCGGGGGGAAACTGGGCTTGCCATGCAATGCAGTGAAACAATAGTTCGAAGGATAAGCCGTGGGGTGAGACGGACATGCATGAGACCGATCTCACTGCAAGCCCCATCCACGAGGATGCACTCCGTACGGAATTTATCAGCACATCTTCATATTGCATTGTACTGGTTTGTTTATTTCCATGGAATTTACTTGGTAAGCCTACACAATGCCAATGTACTATGCCAGCCGGAACTATATATACCATCATGTAGCATCGGCGGTGGGCAATTACTATAACATCAAGCTTTATTGTTGGATGCTCCGAAATAGTTACCACACTATAGCTTCACATATGAAATGTCAATTCAGTACTTATCCCGACTATATTCCAAATTGCAGCCGCGATATTCTTCCAAGGTCGACTTCAAGGTGGATTCTCACCGCCCCGCTATGTGATTTTTGACTCCAAATCCCGTCAATGTAACAAAGAACAACGAGGTCATCAAAGGGTCTCATTTCGTTCATCCTGTGCATCACCAGAGTGGAAATAGTGTGTCACGCGACTTGGGCTTTTCATAGACCCTATCTGTGGCCATATTGTCGGACATATCCACACGCCACATTCCGGGGCCCCTCTGGACTCGAGAACTAAACTCCGAGACTTGCATCTAGAATCATTCAAACTCGACCTAGATCAAAATGGCAGGCATTCAACACCCCCAGTCAGCGACTACAGTCTTTCTAGACCAGCCACCCAGTTGCCTGGAGTTCTGCCCCGAGGCCCCAGACCATTTCATCGTGGGCACCTACCTTCTATCAGAGAACAAAACAGAAGATGGAGAACTCAAGCAGTCCAAAACTGGGAGTCTACAACTATGGAAATTAGACCCTGTTAGCAAAATATTGTAAGCCACAATCAATAATATTACCTCGCAGTCAGCCCGGGAACGAGTATAACACCCTCATAACGAAACCACTGACAGCTCTTAGATCCCAAATCCAAAGAATTGCCGTCCCATACGCAGTATTTGACCTGCACTTCCACCCCAGACACAAAAACCTATTCGCAATCGCAAGCAGCGTGGGATCAGTGGCTCTATTCCAAATATCCACCAACTCCACCACCGGAGACACATCCGCAACCCCAAGCATCACCCAATTATGGACGAAGCAAGTACACGAAGACCCCTCAATCCCAGCACTTTTCCTCGCCTGGGCACCGCAAAACTGGTTCCCCAAGCCAGCAGATGGCTTCGCCGTCACATTCTCAGATAGCCGGACAGCCGTCTTCGGGACAGAGGGCGATATCCATCAAGAAGCAAGTATAGCAGAATGGGGCACATACGAAGCCAAACAAATGATCGAAGTCTGGTTTGTTGCATTGTCGACAAGAACGGGGAACCCAGATCCCGAGACCCAGAACCCATCTGCGATCCCGTTCATGTTCACGGGCAATGACTTCGGCTCGCTGCATACGCGCCGATTCGATAATAGCGCCGAGTTGGACAATCCAGATGAGCACATCTCGCCCATGCTGCTCGAGCATGATGATCGAGCTCGTCATCACACTGCTGGTGTTACGGCCATCTTGCCTCTTGATGTTCCCTTGGTTGACGATGCCCCGGTTCTTCTGACGGGCTGTTATGATGAGATTCTGCGTGTGTATCATGCTACGCGGAGAGGAGAGGTTCTCGCTGAGCAGGGGCTTGATGGTGGGGTTTGGCGACTGCAGTTGCTGAACACGACGAGGATTCCGGGCTCCGATGACCCGTCGAGTGTATCTGAGTACCGCTTTCTGGTGCTGGCGAGCTGTATGCATGCCGGGACGAGGCTTGTGCGGGTTACGTGCAAGCACGAAGATGGGGCTCCGAATTGGGGGATTGAGGTTCTGGCGAAGTTTACCGAGCATGAGAGTATGAATTATGCCAGTGGTGTGTGGGAGGATGGACAGGAAACGACTCGGTCTTCTGAGGTTTTGTGCGTCTCGAGCAGTTTCTATGATCGCAGGCTCTGTGTTTGGACTGTTGATCTATAGTCAAACAAAAAAGCCATGCCAATTTGGAGATCGGGTTCCGGGTTGGCTACGTTGACCAAATTTCTACTGAAATTCGCAAGCCGAAATTATTCTAACATGATTGTGGTCATGAACACGCTAGAGAAAACACGATGCATAAGCGACAGGTATACAAGTACATCCGCGCCCGAATACAAGAAAAAAGCCGTTCATCCGAAGAAAGTATATCGTTCCCATTGATCCATTGAGCGTGTAATTAGACAATAGTCTCCAGCTCGCGAGCATAACCCAAAGCATTCTCAATAACGGTCCCGCTAGCCATTAGGATATCCTTCTCAGACCTAGCAGCCGCCTCCGGCTCAACAGGGAAGTATATCCGGCCATCTCGGAGGATCCAGCCGCGCTGGTTGGCAAATTCGATCACTGCACCCTCAGACTCGAGGAAGAGGAGGTTCTTGGCGTTGGAGATGGGGAGGGAGGGGTATGCCTTCTCTGAGCAACCTGCGATTTCATTGCGGATAGTGCCAATGAGGACCTACAAAGCTTCTGATTAGTATCCTTGCCGACGGAAATATTGAATTGCAAACTGAGCACGTATCCAACTTACATTTGAGAAGAGACCAAAATCTTCCGACGGAACACGCTCGGACTTCGTCTCCCTCCACACCTTGTCGTAGCTTCCCTCCATCAAGTTGCGTTCCAACTCAACAGGGTACTTGATGCAAGCATCATCCTCAACACGGCCACCCTTCAAGCTCGCCTCTTCCACCAATCCCTCTAGCACTGTGTGGAAGTTGGCACTGTCGCCCATGCTCAAAAGAAGAAGCAGATACAGCCCTGTAATCTTGCTGCGTTGGCTAGTGCTGAAGTCGACCTCCGAAGAACCCTGCCCGGGCAGACCGGCATGTCTCTCAAGATCGTAGAATGGCTGCAGTTGCTGGTAGTACCGTGTGAATAGCTGCGCGTCGGTCTGGCGGATGGAGGCGAGTGCTCCGAGTTCGAGGACTTGGCGGGCAAGGACGACAAGCTGGGGAGGTGTGGAGGGAGTCGGAATCAGGGCATTTTGCATAAGGAGAGCTCTCTTGGCACGGCTGAGGAGGTCGTTGGCGGCGTCGAAGTGTTTGCGCTCGATAGCACCGTGGAGCTCTGACACAAGGGACTGTAGATCGGACATGGCGGAAGTTATGTGGGTTCAGTACAATGCTGAAAGGGAATAAGGTAGCCTAGGCGTGGTAAGGTGAAGGCAATAATTAAGACAGCGGAAACGATAGCGAGTTCTGGTTTTGGTTGATGATTGTTGGCGACATTCCAATGCTCATGACGGAGCTGCGGTAGGCGGTCAGCTCTCAGTCACGTGTAGCCTTTTTGATATCGCCGGTTCCAAGCTTCGATTTAACTCATTACCTGTCATCACACTATGAGTATTGCCTGCTCGATCTCAATATTTCTAGCTGCTAGCGGTCGCTACGATGTCTCGTTCACCCTCGCGAAACGTAAACTTCTTCAATGGTTTGACACGTAACCACCTCGGTGGTGTGCGACAAAATGGGTCAATCACCAATATCAACTTTTTTAACATGCTTACGGACATATTACTCGTCGTTGAAGCATCAATTACAATCAAGTCAAGAGACACTGGGCATCCATTTCTATTCAACACCGAACCTTGAAAGCGGGAGACTGATATCTTTTGCAGTCAAGGTAACTTTAGAAGTTCTATGAGAATCGTAACGAAAGCCATACTCAATATGGCTAACTTCAGCAGGAATGATCAAACTCACCGATGTTGTATGCGTGCCACGGCTAATTCACCAAGGGGAGGAGAGTGCCCAAGAGGACTCTTTCCGGGATAGCGTACGTGCGCGAGACGGTAGGTGTGTTTTGACTGGAGTGATAAACGCTATCGCTAGTCATGACGAATGCAGCTGGTGTGGATTTGAAGCAGCCCATATATTTCCTATGGAGGCTTTGGAACAAAAACAACTACAGCCAGTGGATTACGAATGAGACGGGATGTCATAGCGCGACTATCAACTCCATCCAGAATGACATATTGCTTAGTGCACATATGCATCGATTATTTGATATCTATTTCGTAGGCGTGAACCCCGATGTTTCGCAACATTTGAAGCTATTAGTCTTTCCTAAGTTTATCTCTAGGATAACTACAAAATAACTCACTTCAGTTACGATAACTGGGGTGTTGACAACCGAGTGTTAGAGGATGTATGCCGCAAGGAGGGCAGTCCCGATCGCGTTGCAGATGAATTGCTCCGTTGGCACTTCCGCCAGTGTGTGCTAGCCAACATGAAAGGGGATGGCGAACCCGTCTTCGAACACGACTTCCCCCCGGGCACGGATATGATCGGAGAGATCCTCCGGGGGCCGTATCCCGGAGAGCGTATGGAATTGGAGCTCTATTCCCGGCTTGGTTTGCAAGATAAACCCTCATGATGTGCAAACAACGTCTATCTTTACATATCATGTAGTTGCTATACAAGAGAATAATACTATTTATCCCCTCTAAAAAAATATCCTCTTTGGCCCTATTCTACTACCTGCCTAACAAACTGAGAAAGAGGAGAAAACATCTATATAGCTAGACTTCCTAGCTGAGGAGACCAAAAGACACATGAAAAGACTATAAAAAGAAGCCTACCGAACACGTCCATGGTATTACGCCAGGACTACGTACAATATATACCTAGGTAGTAGACCCTCCAGGGCTCTCAGTGGTCTATTTTAGTACTAGTGCATGTGGATATCCTATGGCCCAATAAATGAGTTTAGCATAATGAAGACCCAGGGACAGCGTAAGGTACAGACGCCGTACCTATACTCCGTAAATTAGTAAAATTACCGACTGGGACCCACATGTATCCATGGATGTATTGTACACTAAACTTAGGTTCGGTAAGGCTGCCCCACTACATACATAAGTACATATATGTATCCTTATCATCCTTATTGTTGCTATCCTTATCGAGGCTACCAAAAACTAGACGTAACTGCAACATAGTAGTCCTTCCTAAAATATTAACGTATCTTTTATGACGGGAACACCAGCTTTGAGAAGCATTTTCTGGATGCGGTTGCCGACATCTATAACGATTGGAGAGTAAGCCTGCTACCGGTGCTACGCATGCAGACATCAATAACACTCTGTCTCCTAACTGACGATCATTTTAGATTGAATGGGTGAAAAATATCGCCAATGCCACAGACCACTTCAAGAATGAGTTTGCGCCAAACTACTACAGCCTTCTAGAAGGATTTTATGCTCAGCATGATGGGCCTTATCTCTTGGGCGAGAGGATCACTTACGCAGATTTTGCCATATTTCAGTCTATCCACAACAATACAAAGATTGGCGCGTCGTCGGTGGGTTGTCCTTTGCCTATTATTACTGTCTGTCAGGTACACTTCTCACTGACTTACTTTCTTTGGAATCTTCCAGGCATTTCTGCAAGATGCTCTCGCCAGGTTTAAAGCGGCGTTCGACGCCCGGCCTAATATCGCCGCGTATCTTGCAAGCTGCGACGCTTGAAATGTGGTCTCCTACCCATATACACATCATTCTGCTGTCTATATCCTTGCCCATTGTGCTTCAATGGGGTAGATAGTACTTTTTCTTCCAAATTGGCAAGGGACGCTGTCGAATCCTTTGAGCCATGGATCCGCAGCGTGCTTTCATATAGCTAGACTACACTCAGATTCATATCTACGCCTGACCATCTGACAATGCCAATTTCACAAGTGTAGGGAATAAGGGCGTGCCTAGTCCTGTCACCGGATCCCAGCCTTCGGTGGCATCCCAGCTCGCATTCCGTACCCGAGCATCGCCAGGATTTCGCTTACAGCCCGAGGAGCCGCCTAGAACAATATCCGTGAACCCTGTTTGCCCATGGCTATAAAGCCATGGGTTTAGGAAGCCCATTCGAGGCTTACCTTGGGCAATACGGGCAGCGTTGAGCCGAGAGATCACCCCTGCAAGCACTGGCGTTGAGGCACTGCACGCGGTCAGCTCATTGTTCTCGCCAAAGATCTGCCAAAGACAAACCTTGTGCCGCCAACAGAGATCCACTCGCCCTGATCCCGAACAATGAAGTTCGCGGCTTGGGCTGATATGTCGGGATACCCTCTTCCCGTAGGATTGTACAGACCATTCCATTGATTTCCAAGATGACCGAGGTAGCCTTTCATTGCTTGGTCCTGGTATTGGGGACGGGGGAACGCCTCTGAAAACCCGCCCCCAGAGAAGGAAACCGCCTTTTCGGGATTGGTGCCGTATGTTCCACCCACTGCAGTAACAAATGGACAAGAAGCCGGATATCCGGGGAGGAATCTAGTTTGATTTGTCCCGTCATTTTTCACACAAGAACTTCCCGGACCAGCATCTCCACTACCAAAAAGTATCGAAACACCCCGGGCACCGAGCTGGGCAAATAGGCTGCAAGTTGCGTTTAAATATGACGGTGGAAGACTCTGCTCGTTTTCTCCGTACGAGTTGGACAGCACTGCCGGGAGCTCTTTATCTGGGAGATCCAAGAGGTAATGGAGCTGTTCAAGATACGGCTCGTTTGATGACTCGGTAGGGTCTGGATGAGTTATTTCGGGTACAACAGGACCGCGACCTCCAGTGCTATAAAATGTTGCTAGCACTTCTTCTGCCAGTGGAATAGAGTACTGTACGTCTAGGTTTGCTTCGACACTATCAGACATGGAGTGTTGATCATCCTGGCCGCCGTTGATCGAGACGACACTGAAATTCGCGTCTGTGTGGCTTTGGGCGTAATGACGCAAAAACTCGTCGAAATCATCGTGGCGAGCATATTGTTCCAGGAAACCAGATATGCCCAGTCGATTCCGCCAATCGGGTCTGGTGGTTGTGTTATCAATTTTATACAGGTCCCGAAGACAGTCTGGTGTGATAGTCACATCGCATTCAGCGGCTAGCTGCTCGGAAGTCGCCATCTTCGGTTTAAAAACGGAGCTTTTTTGAAGCACGAGGTTTCCGAATAGAGTTGTAGGCTGAATCAATTGAATATGGGGATGTAAGGGCCTAGGTACAGAATAGCCAAGGGTTCGAATGGCTGGGTTTTTTTGGCCTTGCTGGTGGAAGTAGAAAAACTGCGTTTTCAGCATCCTCTCGGCCTGAAAAATTGGAACTATAAATGAGATCCAATGGCCATCTAATTTGATAGAATTGGTTGGGACATTTTCTGATTGCAGCCATGCAATAATCCTGTCTGAAATGGCAGGATGGGGAGTCAAGAATTGCTTCACTTCGTCCCCACTCATATGTTGACCATAGCTCGGGTGATCCGGGGTTGACAATTCGATGACCTTTTGCTCGAACTCTCTGGCGTTGTGCTGGGCAATGGCTAGTCGGAATTTTACAAATTTAGAGGCCGGTGGTTTATCCCCTCTTGACCAGCCATCCGGTGCCTTTTCTAGCTGTTCAACCAGTTTGTGGCTGGCATCAACGGCAAACACCAACTGGGTATAGCATAGAAAAAGGGCCAGGGCCCGAAAAAGTAGCGGTCTCATCTTGTCATTAAATACTTGCTAAAGCAGAACGGTTAATAAGTACCATGCCAGGGCCATCAGACTATGTAAATATATCACTTTCTAGAGATGTGGAAAATATATGGACATTCCGCACATTCAAAAAACTAACATGTCATCTGGTAAGTGAATAACTACCCGAGCTAGGTATGTATGTAGTAGAGATATGACGTCGATACCAAGTAGGGACACAACAGTACGACGTTGCACACCATCATGATAGTCACCGATATCTGCCATGTGCCGAGCCTGAGTCCATTCGTGTAAGCTAAGATATACTTATGACTGTCGGCATGTCCGGTCCGGTACATCTAAGGCAAGACAGTATTGTGAAATATTACTCTAGATACGCGGGTGTCTCTGTTTTTAGAGAAGACAGGATATATCAGTTCAAGTCTAAGCTCCGAATAGATGTGGACATTAAGCTTATTTGAGTTTGCAAATAGGATCATGCAAGTTACAGTTGGCTGTCGCCCTCGCCAACAAGAGGAATGACTCATGGAGAGAAACTGCCTGTATATGTACTACGCCCTAAAGCAAATCAACTTTATACTGGGCGCAAAGTCATATGGTTCTGTTTGACTCTGTGGGATTTAAAGGCTGTAGTCAGTCTGTACTAACCCAGCTATAAAGAGATAATCGACATGTCCTCGTGATAAATCTCACTTGGCTAGTGTTTGCTTGTCCAACGGAGCAAAACCTTACATTGCAATAGTTCAGTCCAGTGCTCTCGCTGTATCACCCCTCATGCATGAATGGAATATGCTCAGCTCTCAAGGCTTCCCATATTCCTCACTGGAAAAAGGCTTTATCGGTCTAGATATTGTCACCAACATTAGAATCCAATCTCAGTCTGTGTCAGAACAAAACAAATCACCCCCATGTGGCATCCTCAATTGGAGGAATTTGTCATCGTCTGTAGTTTTCCAATCTCGTAATCTCCTTGTAGGGTACCATAATCTGGATACGTATGGATACATAGTATGTGGCAGAGTTCAAAAGACGAACCTTTGAAGTATAAAAGTTACGTTGATGCCTTGTAGCCTGAACATCCGGATCATCTGATTTCCGAGCTCCGTGCAATGCGGGATGATCGACGTCACAGTGAAGCTGCAGTGATTATCGCGTCAATCTGAGGTCTGAGGCCAATCACTTCCAAAAAAAGAGGATATATAACTGGATACTTTGGGATTGACTTTAATATAGCCCAATTTTCCGAGTACCCCGAACTTATTTTGGATTTTGACCCTGAGGGATTTGATATAAATATTCGAATGTGGGGAAATACTGCGATTTTTCGCTCCCAGCTACACTAGGTATGTATCACAGTGATAATCATCTTTTACAAATAAGCTTACCTAGATGTAAAACAGAATCTGATTGATTTGGCTTCAATACCGTGCGGGGTGGTATGATCGACGTGGGATTCTATCGACGTCATTACTACATTCCCACCTATCTCTCGGAGTCTCGACCCTCCCCGGTCTTGCATCTCCGCTTTCATTCCTGAACCAACATTTTTAACCTGCGCCATGGCTGATACGGAAATACAACAACTACGACGCCCGTCGGCGGATAATCAGACAGTGTCGAAAGCCGATATCCCTTTGAAGGAACGCTTCTTCCGCTACTTCCAGCATGAGATCACCGGTATGTTCTCGTTGATACATACTCAAACGCCACTTCGTTGTCAAGCAACGCACATGACCAGATCCTTGCTAATAAAAATACCATTCTAGACTTGCAACAGGAGATGGATCGTCTCGCAGACACATCTCTTGTGGGTGGTGAACGTGCCGATGCAACAGACCACTGCCTTGCCGGGATCGTGCGGTTATCCAATGAAGTCAAGGACGCAGCGAGCTATATTCCCACTTATGATCAGAGGGTGTATGCAGAGGTAAATGCTACTCACACTCTATCTTGATAGAGCAGAGCTGACATCTCTATAGGCAATCAAAGCTTTGCAGGATCGATTGAGCGAGACACGTGCAGCTTTCGAGCCCCGATCAAAGTTTAGCTTCAAGAACAAGAAGAATACCTCTGCTGTCTCTTTGTCTGACGCTGTCGTGCTGGGAGTTGAAGGACGCCTTAGTATCCCTGGGTACCATTCTCCGGGTGGCTCGTCCGTTGACTCGTCCGCGAACCACACACCCAACTACCCTTCCACTCCACTGAACGAGCCCGATAAACAGCAACAAGAGCGACCGGAGCTTGCGCCCACTTCATTCCCAGGTGTTTCAGTCGGGGACTTCGGCGCAAAGTCCCCCGCTGGTGCATTTGCGGCCACCGGCATATCCTCTGTGTCGGTCGATGATCATCAGGGACTTCACATTATGCTTCCGGCCTCCGGGTCCACATCCACAGTCCCGGTGTCTATTACCTCCCTGGATCGTTGCATCGTTGATATGTCCATTCCCACTGCCAATGGAAAGCCATATGCCAGTCTGACTGCAAAGGGGGTCCAGGAAAGTTTATTGATCTGCGGTCAAGTCAACGGCCCTGCACACATTACCGGCGTTGAGCGTAGCGTGATCGTGGTATCATGCCGCCAGTTCCGCATGCACAACTGCAGCAACGTTGATGTCTATCTCAGCTGCTCTAGTAACCCCATTATCGAGGGCTGTTCCAATATTCGGTTTGGTCGGATCCCAAAGGCCTATGTCAGTGTTCTCCGCGTCGCTATATCCTTTCTTCGGATTTGTACTTATATCTTTCTATCTAGGCCTTGAACCACGACCGCCCCGACCAAGAAGACCGTTGGAGCCAAGTCGAGGACTTCAAATGGATTAAGCCGGAGCCTAGCCCAAACTGGAGTCTGCTCGATCACAACGATGCCGTTCCCGAAGAGGTCTGGGCGGAGATTGTCCCCGGCGGGCCGGGATGGTCTCTTGAGGACATCTTACATGCCATAAAAGTAGTCCCGAGCTAGTTTCCCCCGCTTGATCGATTGATGTTTTGCTTCCTACTTGAATGGGCATGTTCACACAGGACGCATCCTCGATATCAATCGCCATCATGCTCCCACGCGATTGATAACGCCATTTTTACTTCAAATAATCACATGTTGACTCTTGTTGTTTTTTTTGTTTTTCTGATTTTTTGATTTTTTTTTTCTTGGCGCCACCACGATCAATTACGACTTTTGCAATCTTGGACTTTGGGGATGGACTTAAGCTTAGTTGCGCTACTTCACCTATGTACTTGTAGTCTCAGCTATGTACTTGTACCTACGGACAGAAATATAAAAGATTGATGGAGGAGCTTATATTGATTTGAGTCTCATGTAGAGAGCTAGTCAAACCAAGATTTATGTAAATAGTGCAAACCCCGTCCTTGCTCGCTAATCGAGGCAAACAAAAAAACAAGCAAACAAAGGAATAGTAACTTTGAAACTTTGAAAAGTAGGTTTAACCTAATCTTTCTTTATTAAATTTTCTCCCGGCTATTAAGCAGCCTTCTGACAGTATATCGTCCAACGGTGATAATACAGAAGACAATTCTCTCAAAGAAAACCCGGCCTCCATGGCCATCGCCGAACTAGACCGACACCAGAATGTTGCTTCTGTCAAAGAGGTGTCCACTGGTTATGATGAAGATACGACTATACTACATGACTTGAACCTTGATATTCCTCGCGGCCAAATAACAATGATATTTGGTCCGGTGGGATCAGGCAAGTCGACGCTTCTCAGGCTCTTACTCGGGGAGATGCCATGTGTTTCTGGAAATGTCACCACATCCTTTATTAAAGCCGCATTCTGTCCCCAAACCCCCTGGATCACATGGGGATCGGTTCGAAGCAACATCATAGGCACCTCCGAGTACGATAGCAAGTGGTATAATATCGTCATTCAGGCTTGTTCACTAGTCGCCGACTTGGATGAATTACCACACGGCGACCAAGCCAACACTGGTACGCGAGGATCAAGACTCAGCGGTGGTCAGCAAATGCGCGTATCCTCTTCTTGTTGGGCATGGGATATAGAAATGCGTATAGGAATTGTATGAAGTCCTACAACTTAGAAGCGGCTGTGATATTTCTACACGAATTAAATGCCCAAACAGGCAGCAGTCGGATCAAAGCCCCACCGCCCCGGTTAGGCAATCCGAAGGGCCCAGGTGCGGGGCCGCTCGGGTGCTGATCCTCAGGCCCCAACGTTGAGAGCTACTTGGCACTGGCATGCACACCAAGCGTTGCAGCTGACCAAGCGTGTTATAATCCGGCCCCCATTCTCAAGCCAGGTGGCATCTGGCATTTCAAGGTTTGAACTGAGGTGCTTTCCTGCAAAGAAACTGCCTGGAACCTACATGAACAGGCCTCTATAGTGGCATTCCATAACGCACACCGGTAATTCGTCAAATCAGCAATATGGATCTTTTTCACTCGGCAGGGCTTGCGTCATATGTGACAGAGTTGATGAATCAGCAGCATGTCCCGGGGCTGGCGATTGCAATCATACACAATGATCAAATTGCCTCTGCGGGATATGGACATGCGAGCCTGGATCCCGAAATACCTTGCACAGCAGATACGCTGTTTGACATTGCATCGTCTGCTAAATCACTCACTGCTGCGGCGGTGGGATTGCTAGTCGACGACAATGACATGTTCCCGGATATTCAGTACGATGCTGTAATGTCGACTCTTCTCCCCGAGGACTTTGTTATGTCTGGAGAAGGATACACAGAAGGAGTCACCGTGGAAGACATCTTAAGTCATAGAAGTGGAATGCCTAGGTGAGCTAATATTTTCAAATTTCATGTTTGAGTTCAAGACTAATGATATTGCACCAGCCATGACGATTCGTATATGAGTGTGCGAGCGGCGAAGCCAGACAATGCTCGATCCATTACGAGAAACCTTAGGAATCTCCCTGTCGCTGCTCCCATTCGATCAAAGTATATCTACTGCAACATGATGTATACAGTGGCAACCCATCTTGTGGAAGTCAAGAGCGGACAGGATTTTGGTACATTCCTCGAAGAGCGGTTTTTCAAGCCTCTGGACATGGCATCAACTACTCTTCAACCCAGCAGCGCACGATCAAAAGGATTCGAATCCCGCATGGCAACTGGCTACACATGGAAAAGAGCCGACTCGACATATCGTGGGTTAGAAAATCCAGACTGCCCAGAAGGCCAAGGCGCAGGGTCTGTCATTTCGAGCGTGAACGACTTCATCAAATTTGTCAAGGCTTTTATGAATCGCGAAGGCCCTATCAATAAGAATGTTTATGAAGGGCTCACTCGCCTGCGAACTTTTGTGAATCCAAACCCAGGAAGACGGAAGCGGCACACCTCACCGGTAGCATATGCTGCTGGCCTAGATATCTACTTTTACAAGGGACATATGGTTGTCGGCCATAATGGGGTATTCTCTGGATTCGGAAGTCGCTTCTTCTTTCTCCCTGATTTCTCATTCGGTGCTGTGATCATGGGAAACTCAGATGGGGCAAATGGCGTTGCGACGACCCTTGTCCAAAAGCTAATTGACAATCTCCTTGGAGTCACGGACGAAAGTCCTCATGACAGCAAAAGCAAAGCCACACAACCTGTTGAAATTCGCGGTCCAAAACCCCAGGCCGAGGCGAAAGATGCAAATCGAATGAGTAAGAACCAGGGAAAGAAGCAGAAGAAAAAGCAGGAAAAGAAAACCCAAGCGAAGAAAAGTCAAGGTACCCAGAAGGGCCAAGTGAATGAACAAAGACCAAAAAGGAATACTCCGCAGCCACCGACAATGCCTCTCAGTGCTTACGCTGGCAACTACTGGAATTCTGGGTATCATAACTTACTGGTTCAAATCAGAGATGATGCGCTCTTCATCGATGCTACAGATCGCTCAATGGGGTTTACCTTGAAATTCGAACATGTGTCCGATGACCGAAAATTCGATGCTCATCTTACTGATTGGCTCGATGGCAGTGATGGCATCGTAAAAGCGGAGTTTGTAATAGAAGATGCTCAAGTCACAAGGTTGGGTCTGCAGTTGGAGGAAATGGTCAAGGAAATGATCTGGTTCGAGAAAGATGATGGAGTACGCAGCGGTGCGGCCAGGGTTCAAAACCCGCTTTTCGGGGGTGTTGGTGCCTTGAATGTGCTTTAACCTTGATTTAACTAACTAGTTAACGTAATCGGTAGGTGAGTCGCCCATGTAAGCCAGCCGCCCACCCCAAAACTCCAGACTAAAGGCGATTTTATATCTCAATAGCAACGCACTGATTCTGCTTAAAACTTGTAGAGAAAGTTGATAACTAGATTACTAGTTATAATCTGTTGTTTGGGCATCCCATATACTCTCTTATTGGAATCCTTACACCACTCCCATGTCAGAGAAGCCGTTGCAGCCCAAACATACACCATCTGATGATGAGATAACTGATGACGACGAGGACTATGATGACAGCCCTGACACTGATAACGCAAGTACAGACACTGCAGTTTTGGCAGTTGGCGATGAAGCTCTCCGGGAGAAGTTTCTTAATAGTATAAGTGAGCTACTCGCCCACACGAAGGGCAGAAAACAGGTTACTGCTGCCGCATTGAGAGAGCAAGAAGATTCAATCAAGATTGACATCGCTCGGAACACTGGATTCGGGCGCGAAGACAACAATTTTCTTTCTTCACTGGCTCGCTTCCTTAGTAGATAAGGGGAACGTAAGTAAAATACTACTTAGCGGTACGATTTGTTGCAGATTCTAGCTACCTGTTAAGGGTTTTCGCATCAAAATTGCGTGGATAATCATGAATTTTTGCGCGAAACAATAGTATACAACGCTAGTCGTGTGAACAACGGCGTGGAAAAGGCAGCGCAGCTTCTGAAAATGTCACCATTGCGTCCTATTACTCGATCATCTAGTGAAAGCCAGTCTAAGGATTTGACGTCTCTCCTTGGCTGCTGTTCCAAAACCCACCTATTAGCTTCCAACGCAATTGAGAGTCTCATACCAGAGCTCCTTAATTTCTATGTGTTGAAATCTAAATCATCGGCTTTACCGGAGAGGGAGAACAAAATGTGTCAAATTGTGGAACTTGCAGCTCTCGCCCTGCGTCCATCGCACAAATCGCACTCTAAGCTGGAATATATGCTTCCTTGCGCAGATATAATCAAAGTCATGAAGACATTGCGAACTATGGCAAGGCTAGTGACTGATCTTCATATCTTATCTCACATCGCCAGGCTATTGCCTGGCTTTCGGTCGGTCATCTTTATCAAATTGTTACCGCCAGATCCTGTCCGACTTCAAAAACGCCATAAGCAAACGGTACACCAAGCTTGGAAGAAGCTTCAACTTCAGGACACAGGAGAAGGGTTGCCCAATGACGTAGCTAAAAAGGGCAGTCAGTTCAAAAGTGACTGTTCTCACACCCCTACAGTTCACTGCGAAATACAGCTCTTGGCGCGCTACGAGGCGGAACCCTCACTAACCCCGACACTTTTGTACCTTGGGCGTAGCAAAAAGGCATGCTTTCTTTGTATGCGCTTTTCAGCCTTGTCATCTTTGAAGCTCAGAGTCCGTGGCTGTCATGGTCAATGTCACCCTTCATGGGGTATCCCGCTGCTTAGCTTAAACACCATGCAACCGCGAATAAGGCTACTGTGTGAAGATAATAAGGAGAGACTACAACGTCTGATCGAGCCTGGACAATTCTCGAAAACAGTTGCTGTACAGCAATCGTCAGCGGTCTCAGAGTTGAAGTCTACAGACATGTTTGTGATAAGGCAGCAGCATGCACATAGAGAGATAGCCGATAAGAGAAGCCAGGAATACCGGCAAGACATGCAGATACTGTATGGACATATGAAATTGGCTTCGGAGAGATTATAGCTAACAGGCTTCCAGATTAAATCCCAGGTCTGTCGGCCCACGAAGAATATTCTATCACGACTTGAAGAGTCTTTGCGTTATCTGCCAAATGCCCCGCCCCAAGAATGGTTTGTGCCAACACTGCCGTTCCACCTGGTACTGTTCCGAAAGATGTCAGCAATTGGACCGGCCAGCGCACAAGCTTTTATGCCCACAGTACCTTGATTTTCGAGGTAATCGCCCATCAGACATGGACAAGATTGGCATTTGGTTTCCGAGAGACACGAAAGAGCCAGAGCTTGTATGGGTACCCATCATTTCAAAAATGAACGAATACCATGCCGATTTCGATGCGTTTCTCGGCCCAAAGCATGCTGTCTTGTTCACTTTACCGTTTAACGAGAATAAGAGGCGGGGGTTGGTGTTAGATCAGCAAATCACGATATACTATCAAGACTGGGACGAAAGACAAGCCAAGACCAATCAATCCATTCAGCATGCTGTAGAAGCCTGCCACGGTATACGAGTGCCTTACAACCTATGCGGAGACTATGTTGCGATGAGTGGAAGGCCCGGGGACCTATCATCTGAGTACCTTGATATAGACTGTGCCGACTTTCGACACATCCTGGACTACTTCAGCACTTATTTCGATGAAACTATCCGCGAGGCAACTAGTGGTGGCTATGTGAGGGCTGTTGGAATGAGCGGTCCCCTTGAGCAGAAGCTCAAGAGCTGTGAACAGTTTCAATCGGTGGCTGTCGATCGTGATTTCCCAAGCACTAAGATGGTTTCGGGCCTGTCTATGGCATTTGAAGATCCGATGTGGATATGCAAGATCAATAGTGACGAACTGAAGGATGGAATCAGCTTATCCTCGGCATGTGGCGCAGGCTATGGAAAATGATTATCAGGATAGTACGCTGGCTGTAGAGAGCACGTTCGTGCTTTGAAGAGCCTAGTTTAGGCGCAATCTTAGTGTGACCACTTGTGATTGATTTTTAAGACCTGCCAACGATAGCTTCTAATGTGGGGTATCGAGATGTCAGTTGTATCAAATTACAAGTCAATACACCCCACTACAGTGATATTCGAAATCAGTTTTAACTTCAAAACTCTCTTCCTTTATCCCTGGGGGCCACTTCAAGTGCACTAGTCCTATCAAGTCATCTTCCCGCCGCGCAGTCCGCTTTCGATCAGTTGGCGTAAATCCACTAAGTTTATCTCCGTACATTCACGTTATTTGATGGAGCCGGAATAAATCAGACTTGTTTATTTTCGGCAGAGGATTTTCGTTTTCGGACCAATAAAGCTGGGGCTTCGCCTGGTTTAGGAGGTCGTTGCTCAAGGTCGAAGTGGGGGGAAGCAGAAATCAGGTCACTGAGCTTAGAATATCCATGTGTTGAGGGGTTGAAGTCTGGGTGTCGATTTATGAGGTGCTCGCTGACCTCTGATAGCCGAGCCCACCCACCATTATCGAGGCTCGTCTCTGCCGGACTATTCAGTTAACTATCTGATATACCATTATGTCGGGCATCTTGAACTAGAGAATGGGCTTTAGGGACTTCAACCCCATTGGAATTCAGGGCAAATTCTGGGAGATACTTAAGGTCTTCAGTATAGATGAATTCATCACACGCAGCGACGAAGGGCTTAGGTGTCTTGCGCTCCCCAAATCCGTATACCTTTAGCCCAGACTCACGGATCCGAGTGGCTAATCGAGTGAAGTCGCTGTCACTAGAAATGAGGCAGAAGCCATCGAAGCGGCCCGAGTGTAAGAGATCCATCGCATCTACGATCATAGCTGAATCGGTTGCATTTTTGCCGTGGGTGTACGCAAACTGCTGGATGGGCTGAATTGAATTACTGAGTAGCACATTGCTCCATCCTTTCAGTCCAGTATTGGTCCAGTCCCCGTAGGCCCGCTTTACGTGAGCTGTGCCATATTTTGCGACCTCCGCAAGCAAGTCTGTGACGATGGAGGATTGCGCATTATCGGCGTCAATGAGAACCACAAGTTTTGAATTGTTATCGCAAGCCATTATCATATATGTATGCTGTATGAGCAATGCTGAGTCTGGTTTTCGTAGTCATGGTCAATTTCGAGCGTCATCGGCGTGCCACGCCCTATATACAGTCACAGTCACGTGGTATTTATGACGTCAAGAACACCCTCCCTTCAACTTGATGACGACTTCAATATAATCAACCCGAGCCTCTTCAGGCCCTGCGACCAAGTACTTATAGAAAATAGTAAGCTTCTACTTCTATTACTTAACTTAAATATATATCTTCGCACTATTATAGTGTAATTTAATAAGTTAATAAAAATACTACTTAATATAGGGTATTTCGATTAGAAATTTCCTCTAAGTCGTATTATATCTATCATAAATATTTATATACTAACTTATTTTAATAAAGATTATAGGTATAGCGGATTAAATCTGAATATTTATATAGGGTTAGCAAAATAGGTGTAAATAACAGTTATTTATTCTATAAAGTCAGCGAGTTATACGTCTATTTTAGGTGACTTTATTAGCAAAGAAAATCTGTCATGTAATTTAACTTAACCTACCTATTTAATTAGTCTGTTTTTGGTCAAAGCTTCGTATCTTCTCCTCGGATCTGCTACTCTTCAATCTACCATATTCTCCCGGCCAAATTTACCGCAATGACGACGGCTCTTTCGAGGAGAGCTTGAAAGGAATAGTGAGTCTAACCCAAAAGCCTCGAAAGATTCTCTCGGCAACTGAACGGATAAGTATTAACAGACCCAGTGACAAATGGCAGAGGAGCCACCCCTTTGGCTTTGAGGCTGTGCCCGTCTGGTCGGCACCTGGCGAGATCGACTGGAGGAACTGGCAATGTGTCGTACCTGGTCCCAATGATTCAGTTTGGGAAGGCGGTCTATTTCCCATTGTCATAACCCTTCCTCCAAGTAAGAACAACAAATGAACTCAATTTAACCGTAGCTGACTAGGGTGTCTGTACGCGCATAGCGTACCCGGTCGAGCCTCCACGATGTAAGTAAAAGCGATACCAGGAAGTCTCCCCTAAAAGAGAGCTGACAACTGTCCTAGGCAAATTTACATGTCTTGTTTTCCACCCAAATGTGTCTCCAGATGGAAAGGTTTACTTACCTTTTCTATCCGCCACGGAGGATGACCCCGATAGCGATGACCCAGCTTCATCCAAGTCCCGTTGGAGCCCAGCTATGACGATAAAACAGGTTTTACTTGATATTCAAAAGATGTTCAGCAGTCCGGATCCTTCCGTGCCTGCCAATGTCGATGCGTCAGAACTTTATTTGGAGAATCGTGCACAGTATGATGAGGGGGTTCGCCAGCTCGTTCAAAGCAATAGAGGCTGACCGCCTAAATTTCTTTCCATTGGTTCAATACGGTGAAGTGCTGTTATGCACTTGTATACAAGCAGTTTGGCAGATAAAGCGACAATCAAACAATATACCTCGATGAACCAGGTCGAGGTGCACCATGTATGATTTGTCACCACCTGCTGACACGCAAGGGGATATTAGTGACGTGGAGGGGAGCTAGACCTAAAGAGGCACACTAAACCGAAACTGGTAATTCGTCGTCACCGCAGAGTACGGAGTACGTCTACGCTACCTGCAAGCCGCGAGAGTAACCCAAGCGCTTTTTGCTCATATATACCCACTAATATCGACAAACTTCCTAGGCTACTATCCTCAATCAAGGCTTCAAGAAGCGGCAATTAAATAACCCACCATTGCCTGTCCAGACGGTACTGTATCGCACTGACCCACATCAAAGACTGCCACCTAGGCATATCGCGATGCACAACGGCATATTGCTTGAGCAAGAAAATAAGCAATACTGCGCTGCGAATTGTATACAGAAGCGAAAGTGCGAAGCTGGCGTGCAGGGATCAACTCCGATTAATAGGGTTAGCTTCTATCCTAATAGCAAATACAGAATAGGATATGAAACACCTTTCCATGTTCAAGTGTGATCAATAGCATTACTTTTAAGGCATATTCTAGATCCCTGTCCGCGATCCGCCAAAGCTCAGGTTTCACCCGTGTACCAAGTTGTGAGAACTTTGGGGTAATTCTTCGCATGGTAGCCCAAGTCTTCATAGACGGTTTCATCTCCTGGGGTTTGGGTTAATCCTAGCCTGATCAAAGGGAATCAACACAGCAACATACCTTTGAGAGAATCCACCCGATTCTCGTTTTCGTCTTCCAGTTTCTCCAATTCCTGACCAGGCTCTTCCTCGTGCTGCTGTTTACCACCCATAGCAAATGCAGCCTTGCCAAGGTCGTTCTGCGCCTCGCCGATCATGAGGAATTGGGAATTAGGATAATCCAGGAACTCGGGCTGCAGAGGCACCCATCGAAGATCCGAGAATTTCTCGAGGACCCTAACAACGTTAATATGAGAATGCCACAATCTCTTTAGGAAGAACTACTTACTCTGGAGGGTATTCTGGGTCTTTCGGTAGCTGACCCACTGGTGGACCAGCGAACTTGGGACTCTTCGACTGAACAATCCAACTGCCACGTTCTTGCAGGCCGAAGTCCTCCTGAACATCACCCAACTCGGTAGGGATGGTCAGGATGTAAGCGAGGTGGGATGCCCGCGGTGTGGAAGTGATCGCGTAGACACCTTCAGCGTAGGGTCTAGCTTCCTCGACGTGACGCTCACCGCGGGTGGAAGTCTCGTATGTTCTACCGGTGATGAACTTTTCATGAAGCTCTTGCATAGTTTGTCCAGCTTTCTCCACAAATCCCATATCACGTTCTTTGGGTGAGGTTGGATACTTCTTTTTCGGGAGAATCATCAGGCGACATTTGGCGTCTTTGTCGACGGGGCCTTGGCCTTTGTCGAATTCCGCTCCAAGGACGGTTGGACGGAGGACAAAGAAGCTTCGGGAGACATCGCCGATATCCTGAGGTTCCTCTATATTGACGCGTGGGCGGAAGAAGAAGTAGATGAAGCCTTTTTCGAGGATGTTGGAGGAGACTACGCTTTCCCTCTCCTCGGACTTGCGAAGACCTCCTTCGATTTCTTGAGGTTTCTCCGGAGGGGCTTCGACAGGTTTCTCCTTTGGTGGTTGTGCTTCGGATGGTTCTTCTGCATTGACAGGTTCCTCCTCTCTCTTCGCTGCTGGACCGTCTGGTACATGCTCGGCGTTCTCTTCATCTGGCTTTGTATCCTCCGTTTTCTCTTTTTTGGGCTGTGGGGCCTTTTCGGTTGAAGCTTTCCGTTTCGTTCCCTTGGAAGTCTTGCCAGTCGGCTCGGCGGAAGCTGAAATGGCTTCCTTGGCCTTCTGGGCCGCGTTGCGTGAGGATGTTCGTGCAACCATGATGAATGGCGGGGTTCTTAAATAGTGGTAAAGTCTGAGACGTATCTGGACCAGCAAGGTGGATTTAGCCTCCAGAGCTGCAATGAGATACACATGACGTCATGTTATACAAGCAAATCCGCAAACATATGTATTGTACGTGACTTTGCCGAAAATGACCACTGAGAATGACAACTAAGAATGACATTATAAGGACATTTCAGTCTATATCCATCTCGTCGGCCATGGGTGAGTTATTCGTGCCATCATTGCCACCACACAGGTCGATTGATGCCGTCTCGGAACCTGAGCTTTCATTCCCGTTGGCTTCCCGATATGTCCCAAATGAGTCTATGCCTTGAGCATGCCACTGCGGTTCGCTAAGCTTTCGTCTTTTGAGGGACTTCCCATGCTCTTCAGGCTGAGTCCCGGCCGATGCATGTCCTTGTGCCAAGTGTGGATAGCACTGCTGTGTAGCGAGAGTGTTGTGGGCTGGCTTTCTCTTCTTCCCTCTCTTTCGCACCAAAGGTATTGCATTGCTATCAAATCCAACGTGTTCGTAGTCTAACCCATTCAGATAGTCTGTCAACTCGCGCTGCCATTGCTCGAACGGATCTGGGAGACATAGTAGATCTACCCTTGGCACGCTAGTTTCTAAATCATCGTCGGGCTCTTCTATATCGTAGGGCTTGATGATTCGGATGCTGTCGCTCTCCTCGAATGGATTCGTGTCCTGGGTAGGCGTTGAAGGTCCTGATCCGTCCATACTCTGCTCAGTATCCTCCGGCTGGGGGTCTGCTGCAGCATCAGAAGAAGTAAACCCGGTGAAGTATTCAAAGGGCTGGTCTGGCTTGGCAGGACTCGTGTCATCCATTGGACGCCCCCAATACTTCTATATCAAGCCTTGGACCAAACGGTGTTCACATTCCGATCCTCGGCAAGGTAGACTGTTGGACGGTCAAGTCGCAAGATCCATAATCGGGCTTAAAGAAAGAACGACGGAGAGTGTGATCAATAAAATGCACATATGCTATTAAAAGATTGAGTATAGCAAGGGAATAGTAAAAACGTAGGAAAAGGAACTCGCACGAAAGTCATGGTCGTCATAACATCATGGGCTTCCAGATGCTTCTAACGTGGGGGTAGATGGGGAGGATATATCTCCACTCGTCGAAGTTGAGCTTTGAATGTATAACCACAAAAAAAGAGTCCATAATTAATTCAATCTATAATAGTAATAGATCAACATTTTTTACCTTGACCCTGATCTAAAAGCCATAGTAACGTTGTGCACATGTACAGAGTAGAGATCGAGACCAACCCCCTGACTGCTCACCGCCCGGCAGCATGATTGGCCCATGTCATTCGCTTCCACAATAGAGTCCACGTTTAGTTTACTGCTACACCTACACCAGCACCAAGTGTTTACCTTTCGCTCTTTTATTTCTTCCAGGTGGATGCGGTGGTCGCCTCTGCCTTATATTACTCTCTAGTGTGCGGAGCTTGCTACTTTACAGTGCGGCTCCGGCCAAATCTTCAAGATGCAGTCCTCCCCAAACATGCTCACCAAGGTACGCCTCCCCTCGGGCATCTTAATGCGCAGACCATGGGTCTCAATTGCAAAAGCTAATGATTCTCTTACTCGTGCAGTTTGAGTCGAAATCCTCCAGAGCCAAAGGAATCGCTTTCCATCCCAAACGGTCAGTCAATCCCGCGGAGGGACACCTAACACCTCAAAAACACCCAATCTGACCTCTAAACAGGCCATGGATTCTTGTCTCCCTTCACTCCTCTACCATCCAGCTATGGGACTACCGCATGGGAACTCTTATCGACCGATTTGAAGAACACGATGGTCCAGTTCGCGGTGTTGACTTCCACCCAACCCAGCCCCTGTTTGTGTCGGGAGGTGACGATTACAAGATCAAGGTTTGGAACTACCAGACCCGGAGGTGCTTGTTCACATTGAATGGCCACCTGGATTATGTGCGAACAGTTTTCTTCCACCCCGAGCTGCCCTGGATTCTGTCTGCGTCCGATGACCAGACCATTAGAATCTGGAACTGGCAAAATCGGTCACTCAGTAAGAATGCATTGGAGCTACCTGTATTAACACCAACTAACGCTTCGACTTGTTCTTAGTCTGTACGATGACCGGCCACAACCATTATGTTATGTGCGCTCAATTCCACCCCACCGAGGATCTCATTGCCTCGGCCTCGTTGGACCAGTCGGTTCGCATTTGGGACATCTCCGGCCTGCGGAAGAAGCACTCGGCCCCAACCACGATTTCGTTCGAAAATCAAATGGCAAGAGCCAACCCGAACCAAGCTGATATGTTTGGAAACACCGATGCAGTCGTTAAGTTTGTGCTTGAAGGTCATGACCGTGGAGTTAACTGGGTGTCGTTCCACCCCACACTGCCCTTGCTCGTGTCCGCCGGTGACGACCGGTTGGTTAAACTCTGGCGGATGAGTGACACCAAGGCATGGGAAGTCGATACTTGCCGCGGCCATTTCCAAAATGCCTCCGCCGCTCTGTTCCACCCACACCAGGACCTCATCCTTTCAGTCGGCGAAGATAAGACTATTCGCGCCTGGGATCTTAACAAGCGTACATCTGTTCAGTCCTTCAAGCGCGACCTTGATCGATTCTGGGTTATCGCTGCCCACCCGGAGATGAACCTGTTTGCCGCGGGCCATGACACCGGTGTTATGGTCTTCAAGCTCGAGCGAGAGCGCCCTGCGTCTGCCATCTACCAGAACCAGTTGTTTTACATTACAAAGGACAAGCATGTTAAGTCATATGACTTCGCCAAGAACGTCGAGTCGCCGCCGATGCTTTCCCTGCGCAAGCTGGGTTCCCCATGGGTTCCCCCGCGCACCCTCTCTTACAACCCCGCCGAGCGTGCCATTCTGGTTACGTCGCCCGCCGATAATGGAACTTATGAACTGATTCATCTCCCCAGAGATGCTACTGGGGCCGTTGAGCCTACTGATGTTAAGCGTGGACAGGCCACTTCGGCAGTTTTCGTCGCCCGCAACCGCTTCGCTGTCTTCAACCCCTCGAGCCAGCAGGTCGATATCAAGGATCTCAGCAACTCCACAACGAAGACAATCAAGCCCCCAGCAGGCACGACCGATATCTACTTTGGTGGTACCGGATGTCTGCTCTTCATCACCCCTACACATGTTGCTCTGTTCGACATTCAACAAAAGAAGCAGCTTGCAGAGCTTGCTGTCAGCGGAGTGAAGTACGTGGTGTGGTCTAACGATGGCTTATACTGCGCTTTGCTTAGCAAACACAACGTTACCATCGTGACCAAGACCCTCGAGCAGGTAAGCACCTTGCACGAGACTATTCGCATCAAGAGTGCTACCTGGGATGACGCCGGTGTCCTGCTCTACTCCACCCTTAACCATGTGAAGTACTCCCTTCTCAACGGTGACAATGGTATTATCCGCACTCTTGACCAGACAGTATACCTCGTGCGTGTTAAGGGACGTAGCGTCTATGCTCTTGACCGCAACGCTCAGCCACGCATCTTGGAGATTGACCCAACTGAATACCGTTTCAAGCTCGCCCTTGTGAAGCGGAATTATGATGAGATGCTCCAGATTATCAAGACCTCGAGTCTGGTTGGCCAGAGCATCATCTCTTATCTGCAGAAGAAGGGTTACCCAGAGATTGCCCTGCAATTCGTGCAAGACCCCCAGACGCGCTTCGACCTTGCCCTTGAATGTGGTAACCTCGAGGTTGCCAATGAAATGGCACGGGAACTCGACCGTCCCAAGATCTGGAGCAGGCTTGGAGCTGAGGCATTGGCTCATGGTAACCACCAGATCGTCGAAATGACTTACCAAAAGCAGCGTAACTTCGACAAGCTCTCTTTCCTCTACCTCTCTACCGGTGATGAGGAGAAGCTTGCTCGTATGGCTAAGATTGCCGAACACCGTGGCGACTTCACCTCTCGTTTCCAAAACGCCATCTACCGTGGGGACGTCGAGGACCGAATCCAGATGTTCAAGGAAGTGGACTTGTGTATGTTGTAACCCTGGTGGCAATTGTTTCTTTCATACTAATTTTCGCCAGACCCTCTCGCCTATCTTACTGCCAAGTCACATGGTCTGATTGAAGAGGCCGAGTCAATCTTGGAGGCTGTTGGTCTCACCGAAGATCAAATTGTCCTACCCACACTTGAACAACCTCTGAAGGTTCCTCACCCTATTGTGCCCACTTTCAAGTCCAGCTGGCCTGTTAAGGCTGCCGGTCACTCCTCCTTTGAAAAAGCTCTTCTTGGAGAGGTTGGTGTGGATGAAGAGGCTGGTGCTGATGGATTCGAGATTGAGGAAGAGGAGCAAGAAGCTGCCGTCGCCAGGGAAACACTAGATGAAGACGAGGAGGAAGTCTCCGGATGGGATATGGGTGATGATGTCAATGTTGAGGAAGAGGTCGACTTCGTCAATGTGGAAAGCGCTGAAGCTGGTGCGGGCAGCTCTGAGGCCGATTTGTGGGCTCGTAACTCCCCGCTGGCTGCCGATCACGTCGCCGCTGGCTCTTTCGACACTGCGATGCAGCTCTTGAACCGCCAAGTTGGTGCCGTTCAGTTCGCTCCTCTTAAGGCTCGCTTCCTCGAAGTCTACAAGGCGTCTAAGACCTATCTCCCGGCCACTGCTGGTCTGCCACCTTTGGTCAACTATGTGCGCCGGACCGTCGACGAGACTGAACTCCGGAAGATGCTGCCCATCATTCCCCGGGACCTAGAGACTGTTGCCAGTGTTGACCTGCAGGAGGGTTATGCCGCTATGCGGTCCAACAAACTGGAGGATGGTGTAACAACCTTCAAGCGCATTCTTCACACTGTTCTCGTTAACACTGTCTCATCCGAAGCCGAGGTGGAGGAGGCAAAGAAGATCATTGCCACTGCCCGGGAATACATTCTCGCCATGTCGATCGAGCTCGAGCGCCGTTCTCTCACCACCGACTCCCCTGACGACCTCAAGCGCAGCCTTGAGCTGTCCGCCTACTTCACAATCCCCAAGCTCGAGGTCGCTCACCGTCAACTGGCATTGATGGCTGCAATGAAGTTGGCCTTTGCCAATAAGAACTACGGCTCGGCCTTGAGCTTTGCTAACCGCATGCTGGCCAATGGGGGCTCCGCTAAGCTTTTGGAACAGGTAAGGCTTTTCTGGAAATTGAATCTTCAACTTGTGATATACCAATACTAACACCGAGAAACAGGCCAAGAAGATCAAGGCTCAATGCGAACGCAACCCTCAAGACCAGATCGACATTGACTTCGACCCCTTCGCCGAGTTCGACATCTGCGCTGCCTCCTACACTCCTATCTACAGCGGCTCTCCCAGTGTCTCAGACCCATTCACCGGTGCCAAATACCACCCCCAGTACAAGGGAACTGTTGACCGGATATCGGATGTTACGGAGATTGGTGCCCCGGCCAGCGGCCTGCGCCTGTTCGTCCCCAGTCAATTTTAGGTGCCGCATCACGAAGCATAATGGTTTTCTCCCTTTTTTCTCTTCTTGATACGAAGTTACAAAATGGGTACATTTTCATCTGCACGAGGAGAAGTTGTGTTTGGCGGCGCTTTTCATTTTTCATTTTTTTCGGCTGGAAGAAAGACAAAGCTTCCTGCACACAGTCCCTGTCCCCTTGTCTAGATGTCTTTTTGTATCCAAGATTATAATTGCTTAGCGATCTAGTTTGTATGCGAACATGTTTTGTCCAAAAGCTCTCTTCTAGACATAACCCGAATGTGATGTCTTAGTCGCTTGGTAGTTATATATCCCGCTGTCAGTAGTGCTAAAAGTACAACCCATCTTGATTCGCCAAAATATGCAGATCTAATATACAAGGGAGATGCCCAAACCGAAGAGTAGAGAGAAGGCCACTGCAACAAACAATCTATACTAGTACAGTTCAATCACACCGACCATCCTTCCACCCAGTCCGCCACCTCTCCTCCCACAACCGACAATCAAACTCCTTCTTCCCAAGCTTCCGATTAACCTCATTATGCGCCTCGCACATCCACCACCCAAACTCCTTCCGACTCCCCAGTTTCGGCTGGTTCCGTCCACTCGGATGCGCCATCCATGCCCGGAAATCATCCGCGCACACCCAGCACGGGTACAGCTTTGAGAAGAACTTCAAGAACCCGCTCATATTGGCCTGGTGTTCCGCGTCTGCCTTTTCGGGATATGTGGCGGCCATCGAGTGCAGTAGTGTCCATGTCGAGCGGCCTAGCTCTTCAACGTCTGGCGGGCAGTCTGAGGGAGTTTCGCTGGGGGAGGGGGTTGCGGCAGCGGCGAGGCCGGTCGTTGGGATTGTCATTTTGCTTGTGCTCGAGGTGGGGGTTGAGGTAGAGTTTGAGTTTGCACTTTTGAGGTCGGCTTGCTTGCTCAATGCTCGCCATGAGGCGACGGAGGTGCAGGTGCGGCAGCTGTGAGATTGGTGTGTTAGCTTGTTCTGTAGACCCGGAGTAGACCGGCTGGGCCGGTTTGCTGTCATTGGTATATACGTACGGCTTTCCGTCCTTGTCCAGGACTACGCCCTTGGGCAATGGGGGTTTCGAGTCATCTCCGGCTGGTTTCGAGGAGCTTGCGGAGGCGGCGGGGTTTTGCTGGTTGAACATGGAACTCATGTTTTTATATTGACTATTGACTTGCTCCGGTGGAACTGAGGACATGTTTTCACTTCTAGGTCTTTGTTTCCCTCGAGAAATTGGCGGTATGGAGTTGTTGAAGTGATTCGGAGTTGATTTCTAATAGATTGCGGAGAAACAGCGGAGGTGAGAAAGAGATAGTAGTGACGGATATTTGGCGCAACAGTCAGTAAAGACAACTCAAAATTAAGCAATCAATACCCTTAGGATAAATGAGCTATGAATATGTCGAAAATCCAGAAGCTGAGCTTTCAGACTAACCTTGGAAGGCAAGTCGCAAATGACATACAAGTGAAATGGCACGGCGCCGATCAATCTCGATCGGCTTTGTCATCCATTGCCGCGCTCTCTCAACTCAGACGCGCTCAGGTTCGCAATTGATTGAAAGGCATAACCCTTTTTCTCCTATTACTTTGCTCTTTTGTCCTTATTTCTCTACCTTTGGTCTGAACAGCTGGGCCATTTGTACGAACTCACTCCTAAACCATTAACTTCCTTTCAATCGTTATAGGGCGACATCACCTGTATACAATGTTTACAAAGTCCGACTCTGAGTCTGATCCTGAGAATGAGGTGTCCAATATTCCCTCTGACCAGATTGTTGAGAAGACACTTCGCGACCAGGTGGCTGCAATCTTTAAGTCGGGAAACATGGAGGAATTGACCGTGAAGCGCGTACGACTCGCCGCGGAAGATATACTAGGTCTCACAGCGGGGTACTTTAAGTCTACAGGTGACTGGAAAGCGCGGAGTGAGAATATAATCAAGGATGAGGTGGTACGTCTTCTTTGCATTTACAGCGCCCTTTCAGATCAGCTTCAGAGTACAAGACACTCATTGCAACGCTTTTACAGGAAATACAAGACCAGGCAATACAAAATCCACAATCCCAAGCACCTGAAAAGTCCCCTTCTCCTCCCCCGAAGGCCAAGTCCACTGCCCTTGCGAAACGAGCAAAACCAGAGACGATGCCAAAGCCTAGGAAGCGTCAGAAGACTAAGACGCCGGTGTCCGATGAGGAAGAGGAGCTATCAGTCCCGTCTGACGAGAGTGACGGGGTCACAAAGCCCAAGAAACGATCGAAAGCGCCAGTCAATAAGTCACCAGTGAAGGTCTCCGTACAGAAACCCAAGAAAGATATGTCAGATGCTTCTGATTTCTCCGGTGATGAGAGTGACGAGGTCACAATGCCCAAGAAACGATCGAAAGCGCCAGTGAAGAAGTCGCCAGCCAAGAAGCCCTCCGTACACAAACCCATGAAAGATGTATCAGACGCTTCCGATGTTCCCGATGACACTCTAGATGCCGCCAAAGAGACCAGGGATACCAAGGATGATTCCGAAAGCGAGATGTCGGTTGTGCTTGACGAAGAGCCTCAGCCCAAGGCCCCACGCAAGCGACAGAAGAGTGCCGGGGGAACTGCGACCAAGACCAAGAAGAAAGCTCCCAAAGCCAAGGATGAGGATATCAGCCCGGACCAGGCTGAAATCAGACGGCTGCAAGGATGGCTTGTCAAATGCGGAATCCGTAAGCTGTGGGGTAAAGAACTGGCGCCATATGATACCCCCAAAGCCAAAATTAAGCATCTCAAGAAGATGCTGGAGGATGCTGGAATGACTGGCCGGCCATCTCAAGAGAAGGCAAACCAGATCCGCGAAGAACGGGAGTTGAAAGCGGATCTAGAGCAGATTCAAGAGGGCGCAAAACAATGGGGTGCCAAGAGTGACGAGGAGGACGAGGATGCGAAGCCTCGGCGTAAGCTGGCTCGGGGGCGACAGTCGCTTGCATTCTTAGAGAGTGATGGCGAAGAGACAGATTGATGGATAGCATAGGGTTCATAATGAATGAGTTCGACGGACCAGGCGCTGCCAGGAAATCGGAATTATGCGTTCACATCACTTTGTACTTCATACTTCATATTTCATAATACCCAAATATATGGTAATAGGGGTCTCCATCATCGCCCAGCTTTCGGTCCACTCATGCGCTGAGCAGTCAAGCTGAAGATGGCCACAGAAGAGATGAAGAGAACCAGATTGTAAAACTACACCTGTTAGCATTATCAAATTGACCCTAGTGTTCAATGACATACGGCCTTTCGCGAGTATTCGTTCTCCTCCGCCTCCGTTCTAGCCTCGACAAAGAGGCGTCGCAAGTTAGGGAGGTTAGCCTGAGATGCGTTAGTGGCAGTTTGACAGTTGACAGATCTAGAATAAATACCATTAGCACAGCGATAGTCTGGATTAGATGGCAGAATAAAGGAGAGAGAGAGAGTTGATGACCGTAGAGCGGGAGAGTCCAGAAGCCACCATTTGTGGACAACTTTTGATCGTCCGGAACACCCTTTCTCTCCTTCCTCGCCCCCATTCTTCCTCCAAATCTCCCCACACCGGATTGTTCACCTACTTCTTTGTGTTTGCGGACAAGGTGACGAACAATCTCGACACATTCCATTTCCCGACCTCGCGCGACCGTGAATCCCCCGCAGTCGTCCAACGCTACACGATTCCCACTCCCATTCCCGATCTCTAGGCGGAGGCACGACCTAGTCGTTGCTGAAGCTTATACACCCTCGCCATGGCGATGAACAAGATCCGTGGCGCCTTCACGGTGCCTCGGAAAGGAGAAACGTTCGAATTGCGAGCTGGACTTGTGTATGCGGTCCCCTCCATGCGCTGGCTCCCTCGCCATAGTGAATGACGGATGATATTAACTATGACTACAGTTCCCAGTATGCCTATGAACGGTATGTATAGCTGCAAAGCCTTCAGTTCGGCCTGATGGTGTATGTCGACGACGTGGTATGGCTGACAATGTAACAGGAAGGAATCCATCCAAAAGACAATCATGGCCATGACCCTAGGAAAGGATGTTTCAGCCTTGTTCCCAGACGTCCTTAAGAACATTGCTACAGGAGATCTTGAGCAGAAGAAATTGGTCTACCTCTATCTCATGTAGGTACCACAGTACTGCTGGAGGTGGCTACGTATGCTAATCGGTTGAATCTCACTTCCAGGAACTACGCCAAATCGCACCCTGATCTATGTATTCTCGCCGTGAACACCTTCGTACAAGATTCGGAAGACCCTAACCCACTGATTCGTGCGCTGGCAATCCGGACAATGGGTTGTATTCGGGTGGACAAGATGGTGAACTATATGGAAGAACCGCTGCGCAAGACCCTCCGAGACGAGTCGCCATATGTCCGCAAAACCGCTGCAATCTGTGTTGCCAAGCTTTTCGACCTAAACCCGGCAATGGCTCTCGAGAACGGATTCTTGGAGATGCTCCAGGAGATGATTGGAGACCCCAACCCCATGGTCGTCGCCAATTCAGTGACCGCACTTCAGGAGATTCATCACACAGCACCCGAGACGCAGGCTCTGCAGATTACTAGTAACACTCTACGGAAGATGCTGATGGCCTTGAATGAGTGCACGGAATGGGGGCGCGTCACTATTCTCACAACTTTGGCCGAGTATAAGACCTCCGACGTGAAGGAGTCGGAACACATCTGCGAACGGGTCGCTCCTCAGTTCCAGCATGTTAATTCCGGCGTGGTTCTTGCTGCAGTCAAGGCTGTGTTCTTGCATATGAAGAATGTCAACCCTGACTTGTCGAAGAACTACCTAAAGAAGATGGCTCCGCCATTGGGTATGCTCTCTCGCTGTTCTCATTACAGTCCATTCATGCTAATTTCATGTAGTTACGTTGGTTTCGTCAGCCCCCGAAGTGCAATATGTTGCATTAAGAAATATCGACCTTCTGCTGCAGAAGGAGCCTGACATTCTCAACAAAGAACTCCGCGTTTTCTTCTGCAAATACAATGACCCGCCTTATGTCAAGTTCCAGAAACTTGAGATTATGGTGCGCATAGCGAACGACCGCAATGTGGATCAGCTCCTCGCTGAATTGAAGGAGTATGCCCTTGAAGTCGATATGGACTTTGTCCGCCGAGCTGTCAGGGCAATCGGCCAGGTTGCCATCAAGATCGAGAGCGCCAGCGAGCGGTGTGTTAACACGTTGTTGGATCTCATCAACACCAAGGTGAACTACGTCGTTCAGGAAGCGATCGTTGTCATCAAGGACATCTTCCGGAAATATCCCGGCTACGAAGGTATCATCCCGACTCTGTGCCAGTGCATTGATGAGTTGGATGAGCCTAATGCTAGAGCGGCCCTCATCTGGATTGTTGGAGAATATGCCGAGAAAATTAGCAACGCCGGTGATATCTTGGGTGGCTTTGTGGATGGTTTCAATGAAGAATTCTCTTCGGTATGTTATTCCCTCCTGATACACGCTACCATCTTGGCTAACATCTATACCAAGACCCAATTGCAAATCCTCACAGCTGTGGTAAAACTCTTCCTCAAGCGACCCGAGAAGGCACAAGGCCTGGTGCAGCGAGTACTCCAGGCTGCGACCTCCGAGAACGACAACCCCGATGTCCGTGACCGGGCATATATCTACTGGCGTCTTCTGTCCAACACTAGCGATTCAAACGCGACAAAGAACATCGTGCTATCGGACAAGCCCCCTATCGTCACCACCATCCACTCACTGCCACCGTCGCTCCTCGACCAACTCCTTTCCGAACTGTCTACTCTCTCTTCCGTCTACCACAAGCCCCCCGAGCAGTTTGTCGGCCACGGCCGATTCGGCGCCGATGCCGTCATGCGCGCTGCTATCGAGTACGTATTCAATCTCCTGCGTTCATCAAGCACGTCGCTAACCAATCCAAAGGGAACAACTCCAGAACGCGCGCGAGAACCCATTGGCTGCGGCTGCTGCCGCTGCCGCTGGCGGCACCACGGCCCCTGCGCAGGCGCAAAACAACGTCGAGAACCTGCTGGACATCGATTTCGACGGCGGTGCTCCTGCCTCCGCACAGACCGAGCCTTCAAGCGGCATGTCCGGCCTGGAGGGTCTGGCTGGCACCCCCGTACGGGTAGCATCCCCTGCAGCTGGTACAACCACAGGGCAAGCCAGCAACAACCTGGATGATCTTTTGGGCGTGTTCGGAGACTCTGGTGCTGCCCAGCCCTCCTCGAGCGGTGCCAACAGCGGTGATCTCATGAACGGATTCTCTGGTCTTGATCTCTCGGGAAATGCGGGCCCTTCTCAAAATACCCAGACCAAGAAATCCAACGACGACATCTTGTCGCTCTTCTAGAGCAATAGCATTGATGGTATAGCCAAGTGTGTCTAGCCGGCCCTACTGGCTGATGTTATATCCAGGTGGTTTCGCAAGCGAGGATCTGAACTGAATGAGATAGATTGGTGTTTTCTTTTACTTGCCTAATTTGCTTGCATCTTTACCTAAACGGACTTCAAAAGGCCTGTACATTTCCCGCCTCGAATATCAAGTTCTTTGTGATGTTTTTGAGCGTAGATTAAGCATATCTTGGCGATGCAGCCAAGCCTTGTAGTGTGCATGTATAAGTATAGGTATGGGGGACATCTATAAATACATGTGCCTACCATTTAGCCCTATGTTATAGAGATGCAAATGGAGTTCCGCTTTTTCTCGGCCGATATAGGACACAGCTCCACAGAAAAAGGTAGAAAAAAAGGCCCTACACCTGGATATTGACCACAAAGCAAATTTCTAGGTAAGCATATCGTAGTCTAATCAAACAATTGTATTGGAGAGCAGATACTGCCTACCTGCATATGTAGGTAGACATGCAGGTATGGATGGAGATTCTAGGTTATGGGCAAACCAATTTCTCTAGGTAGAGAGACAGCACACTCTATGGGCCTTTACGACCCCAAATCTCCAAATTGGATCCATAGAAAAAGGCTGGCTTACCAATTATTCATCAAACCGAAGTTTCCAGTGTGCAAAGTCGAGTGGGACTCTGGGCGTGTCCCGCTTCCAAGCCTAGAATATAAATGGGGCAGTCCCCCGGGAAGGAAGTGTACAGTGAACAATTTCCCTAATCCACATCATGGCGCAAACAGACTACAAATTCGAAGGCTGGATGGGTCTCGACCCTAGTTCCGCCGAGGGCAAGATGGTCTGGCAAGAATTCCAGCCGAAAGAGTGGGAGGAGACCGATGTTGATATCAAAATCTCTCACTGCGGCATCTGTGGTTCTGATATACACACTCTGCGGAGCGGCTGGGTATGTTTTGTGTTCCCTTATCAGCGAGATCTCGATATGGGAAGACTCGCCGATATACAACGTTGTATAAGATATCCGTATAAGAAAAAAATCTAACATCCGCCACAGAGACCCACCGCCTACCCCTGCTGCGTGGGCCACGAGATTGTCGGCACAGCCGTGCGCGTGGGTAGCAAGGTATCTGGCATCCAGATCGGCGACCGCGTCGGTGTCGGCGCACAGAGCGAGTCCTGCCTCGGCCGTCTAGGCGACTGCGAGGAGTGCGCATCAGGCCAGGAGAACTACTGCAGCAAGAAGGTCGTCGGCACGTACAACAGCATCCACTACGACGGCAGTAAGTCATACGGCGGGTATGCGCGGTACAACCGTGTGCCCGGCCACTTTGCTATCAAGATCCCCGATGCCATTTCCTCGGCTGATGCTGCGCCTATGCTGTGCGGCGGCGCCACCCTCTACAGCCCGCTTAAGCACAATGGCTGCGGTCCTGGCAAGCGCGTGGGCATTATTGGTGTTGGAGGACTGGGTCACTTTGGCTTGTTGTTTGCTAGGGCTATGGGGGCTGATAAGGTGGTTGCTATCTCGCGGAAGATGGGGAAGAAGGAGGATTCGCTGAAGATGGGGGCGGATCTTTATATTGCGACTGATGATGAGCCGGACTGGGCTACGGTTAATGCTCGGTCTTTGGATTTGATTGTTTCGACTGTCTCATCTACTAAGATGCCTTTTAATGATTACCTGGGTCTGCTGAAGACTGGTGGATCTTTTGTGCAGGTTGGTCTTCCTGAGGATGGTGGGCTGTTCGCTCCTGTTCGCAGCTTGATGCGTCGTCTGAAGCTGCAGAGCTCCCTTGTTGGTAGCCCTAACGAGATCCGGGAGATGTTCCAGCTTGTTGCTGAAAAGGGAATTCGCCCGTGGGTGCAGGAAATCCCGATGAAGGATGCGAATAAGGCGATTGTGGATATGGAGGACGGGAAGGCCCGCTACAGATACGTGCTGGTCAATGAGTAGGCGCCTGTAACTAGATAACTAGAAGATGGTTCAAATATAGAGATGTGTCCATGATTGAAGTCTTAAGGGCTGAAGGAGTCAAAATATCGCTGTACACCTGTCGACTGTATACACGTGACAGCCAATCAAATCACGCACGTGAAGGCCGTTCTCGGAGACGCTAATCCATTTTGGGACACTCAGATTTCCCCCGCGGTGGGATGAATCATTCCGCCTCTTCTTCTCTACTTTGGCTTCAAGGAATTTCTGTTGAGTCAATTGACTGTCGCAACCATGTCTCCTACTCTCTCACAACAATATCTAAGTACCCGTGGTGCTGAGTACGGGGTGAGTCGAAAAATACTATTCTAAATTTCATCGCAAACATATTACTAACCAAACTATCTTTCTAGAGAACCTTTGAAGATGTTGTTCTTCAAGGCCTGGCCTCCGACGGGGGTCTCTTCATCCCCGAGGAAATGCCTACCCTCCCTAAGTCATGGGAGACCGAATGGCGCGATCTGAGCTTCGAGGATTTGGCGCTCGAAATCATGTCACTCTATATCTCCACGGACGAGATTCCCCGTGAAGATCTCAAGAACATTATCTACAAGTCCTACTCGACTTTCCGTCACCCCGAGCGCACTCCTTCCGTCCTCCTCGAAAAGAACCTCTACTTGCTTGAGCTATTCCACGGCCCGACCTTTGCGTTCAAGGATGTTGCGCTCAGCTTCCTCGGAAACCTGTTCGAGTATTTCCTCGTCCGAAAGAATGCTGGAAAGACTGGCAAGGATAGACACCACCTGACCGTTGTCGGTGCTACTAGCGGTGACACTGGTTCAGCTGCTATCTATGGACTTCGCGGCAAGAAGGATGTCTCGGTGTTCATTCTTTTCCCTGATGGTGGCCGAGTCTCGCCTATCCAAGAGAAGCAAATGACTACAATCTTGGACCCCAATGTTCACAACCTCACTGTGGCTGGCTCGTTCGATCACTGCCAGGATATCGTCAAATCGCTCTTCGCTGATGAGGACCTTAACTCCACCCACAACATCGCCGCCGTCAACAGCATTAATATGGCCAGAATTCTGGCCCAGATCACCTACTTCATCTACTCCTACTTCGCCCTCACCAAGACCCCCTCTTTTAACAAGGATTCCAAGGTCCGAGTGGTCGTCCCGTCCGGCAACTTCGGCGATATCCTTGCCGGTTGGTTCGCCAAGTCGATGGGTCTTCCCATCGAGAAACTGGTGATCGCCACCAACGCAAATGACATTCTCGACCGCTTCTTCCGCAGTGGCGGCCACTACACCAAGAAGGCCCTCGACGCCCCCACCGACCACGGCGTGAAGGAAACCCACAGTCCGGCCATGGACATCCTTGTTAGCAGCAACTTCGAGCGTCTCCTCTGGTTCCTCTCCTATCAAACCACCAGCGGCACCGAAGCCGAGCGCCGCAAGCACGCTTGCGAGAGCGTCAGCGGGTGGCTAAACGAGCTCAAGACGAACGGCGGCTTCCAAGTCCCCAGCGAGGTCCTCGAAGCCGCCAAGGTCGATTTCGAAAGTGAGCGCGTTACCAACGAGGAGACTATCTCTATGATCCGCGATATCTACAAGACCTCTTTCCCTAAGGGTCTTGGCCCCGGCTCTGCCAAGAGCTCCAAGACCGGTGGTTACATCCTCGACCCCCACACTGCTGTTGGTGTTGCTGCCACGCGCCGCTCTATGGCGCGCAACCCCGATATCACCCATATCTCCCTGTCCACTGCCCACCCGGCTAAGTTTGCGGGCGCTGTGGACCTTGCTCTCCGTGGCGAGGATGGCTATGACTTCACCGAAATCCTGCCCCAGGAGTTCATTGGTCTGGAGCAGCGTGAGAGTCGGGTTACTCCCGTTGGCGAGAGTGCTGGATGGCAGGGTGTTAAGGAGATTGTCAAGGCGGAGCTTGAACAGGAGTTGCAGGGTTTGCGCTAGATCTGGAACCTGGCAAGAGAAAACAAAATGCATCATGAAATACACCGAGCTGGTGAGTGAATGAGAGGGAGTGTAGCATGTTCACGCTGAGAAAGTCTTATTCTGTAGTATAGACATGTTGACGCTTTTACTTCTATCTAAGTATATGTCTGTTTTTGTTTATAACTTAGAATCTCGCTTCAGAACCTAATTCTTTATATGTATATTGTTTTCACTGCACCATTCGTGTATACCAAAATCCTCAACATTTTGATGTAATATTTACGCTACTTGATACTGAAGTTGCCTTCAACAGGTTCCAGATATATATATTCCGATCAGACAAGCATGTAGTATGTTGAATATAGAAGCTAAGTTCTATACAGCATGTATGTGAGACAAAAATAGAACACTATGAATATGAAAGTTCCAATATACTGTGAAAAGTAATAAATTGATTTGTCTATCATCTTCATACATGGAAAGAAGCATCTCTTTATGCTTCCTTATATGGTTAAAGCTAATACAGACGACTTTACCGTGTTTTCGATACGCCACGTCGACTACAGAATATTTCTAGCCACGTTTAGCACTTAATCCGATCTATATATTACTAAATTTGGTATCAAAAGGACCCGGGACTCGACTTAAATGCCTATATAATACTAGATAAGGGTATATATAGTAGAGCGCGAGCTATACGGGTATAGCTGGGACTATAGCCTATAGCGACAGTAGAAGAGATAGAAGAGCTCTTGTATAAATCGATCAAAGCCCGTTTGTCGATTATATATTGACTATCGACGGAGATAAGCGGCGATGAGGCGGCGTTTTCGCTTGCCACCGTACCAACATACTATAGACGGGAAAGCTAGCGCAGTGAGGGATGTAACATCACTTGAAATTGGCACCTGATAAAGCCTCTACTGCAAATAGTGCAATGCTCAAGGCTAAATATAGAACTAAGAATCTCCAAACCCAACCAATTCCCTAATGAGTCTTACTCCTCCAACAGCGTGGCTAACTTCTCAGGCGTCATATCCGACCCCAGCAGATCCATGATTCCAATATTCTTCTTGAAAGTCTGATACACCCAGTGCCAGAACTCGCTGGCAATCATACTGTCGATGCCCAACGCTGATAAACTCGTATCCGGCTTGAGCTTGTCCATGGGCAGCCAGAGCAACTTGGCCAACCGCTCAATGACCAGATCCTTCACCTTGGTGGCTGATGCTCCTGCGCCTAGCCCCGCACCACTGCGACTGCCCTGGCTCATTGCATGCACTCCGATAATGCCCCACCGCACATCACGGTCCCAGAGCGGCTCCGGCACGTTCCCAGAGTCGACAAGTTGGCGCAGCTTGGCTGGCTCTGTGCCCAGTGCCACGGGATTCTCCACGCCCCAGGAATCTGCAGGCTCGGAGTGGAAGAGCGCGACGGCGAACTGCTCCATTAATTCCGACCCGACGGTGACGTAGTGTCCGTTGCGCATCAGGTGCATCATGTTGTGCTGATGGCGCGACATGAACCCGACGTCGCCGATGACGCCGAGCGGAATGCTAGTGGCGCGCACCCCACGGCGACGCAGGTGGCGGGCGTACTCGTCCATGAAGCAGTTGGCGGCTGAGTACGAGGCCTGCGTAGCGGCGTGGGAGATGCTGGTCAGAGAGCTGAGCATGATGAAGAAATCGAGGGGGAGGTCGAGTTTCTGGGACACGGCGTAAAGGTTCTCATTGCCCTCCAGCTTGGGACGGAAAGTGTCGTGGACACTTTCAGCGGTGAGACGGGCGAAGTCCATGTTGCGGAGGACGAGGGCTGAGTTGACGACGCCGCGGATGGGGAGCCCCGAGACGGTGAAGGCGCGCTCGACGTCGTGACGATCGCAGACGCTGCCTTGGACAGTATGGACGACGGCTCCCATCTCGGTCAGGTGAGAGATGGTCTTCTGGACTTCTTCGGGGCCGTTGACTGTGGGCGACCGGGCAAGGACGACGAGGTGCTTTGCGCCCTGGCGGACCATCCACTTACTGAGGTGGCTGCCGATGCCACGCAGTCCGCCGACAATGAGGTATGCGGCGTTGGGATCGAATCGGACGGGAGTGGGTTCATGGAGATATGGGATCTCATGGTCCGGATCATACGAGAGCACCAGCTTCCCCGTGTGCTGGAAGCGCGAGAATTCGGTATATGCCTGGCTGACCTGCGAAACGGGATAGCTGTGAACGGGCAGAGGATCAATCTGTCCAGCATGATACAGCTTCCCAACAGCCTTCATCAAGAGGAAGAGGACCTCAGGCTTGTGATGACAGATGTAGTGCATGTCCACGGGGATTAGGGTGGCTCCCTCGTTAAAATGTTTCAGATTGATGGTCCCCTTATCCAAGATATCGTTCTTCTTCAGCTCGATGAACCGCCCCATAGGCGCTACCAGCGGCAACGAGACACTGTGGAAGTAGTCCCCGGACGACGTGTTGAGCACTAGATCAAATCCATGGCCCCCGGTGGCGGCTTTGAGCTTTCGGTAAGCCCCCGTGCCGCGTGAATCGAAGATGTGGTCCGCCGGTATGCCCATGTCCTGCAGGAGCTGTCGTTTGGACTCGCTGCCGGCCGTCACGTAGATGTCGGCCTGGTGGAGACGGGCCACGGCGATGGCAGCGGTGCCAAAACCTCATGTGGCACTCTGGATGAGCACGGTCTCGCCAGGCTGGAGGCGACCCGCGGTCTCGATGGCATAAACGGCAGTGCAGTAGGCCGAGGGCAACGTCGCCAGCTGCTCAAAGGACTCGTCGCCGCGCGCCTTTTGACAGGCCAATGCGGGCAGTCGAAGAACATTGCCGAACTTACCCCCGTACAGTCCAAAGACCCGGTCCCCGACACGGAGACCATGGACACCAGATCCAACGTGGGTGATGAAGCCTGCGAATTCTGAACTCGAGTCGTTGGTGTCGTAGCCTCCCGTCAAGGCACTCAGCTCCTGTTGCGGTCGGGTGTCAGTCTGGAAATAAAGGCTGGGGTGGTGAAGTGAAAGGAAAAAGGTAACCTACCACCATGTTCATTCCTACAGCCCTGACGTCCACCTGGACTTCGTGGGAATTTAGAGACGAGCTCAGGACCTCGTGGTCAGGCCGGAAGACAAGCGCACTCAGACGGCCTGCGTCGGTGGTGCCAATCCGGACGGGCCCAATGTCCTTCATCGGAGTCTCTGTGAACCGCTGATCAAGATGATGGACCAGGTTGAAATCTTTGTTCAGCCGCTGATCCGGGACGAGACGAGGAATGACCCATTTTCCCTGGTGCTGGCGGAACTGCTTGTCAGTCTCCGATGTGAGCATCCGTTCGCGGTGCAGGATGTCCCAGGCCATGTCGAGGTCCTGCGAGCTGCTTTTCTCAAAGTCCATCGAGGCAGCCCGAATGTTGGGATTAATGTCGAGACACTGGAAGAACCCGTTGACAAGGGCCGCCTGGGGATCCTCTCCGGCCATCAACCCACCCTGAGTCACCCACAGGATGCTCTCGCCTGCTCGCATCATCTTCTGGAACTCAGTCCATTCCGCCTCGGTGATGGTGGGCCAGATATACCTCTCCAGCTCGGCTAAGACGATGATCCGTTTGGACCCGATCCAGTCCGCTGTTACCTGGCATCCGGGCTGCACCAGAGCTCGCTGGTGCACGGCTAGCCCCTCAGCCCAGGCGAGATTTGTGAGGTGCTCTGTGATCACACCTGGATTTCCCAGGTGGACGAGGGTGATGCCCGACTCTCGCTGCGGTGCCTGGGGCACGGGGCTGTCCGGAGAAGGTATGGGAACCGCAGAGGCACAGAGAACAGTGAATCCGTGGTCTTGCGGGATGTTGTTTACCGAGAGCTCGGTTTGGAAGTGTGCCTTGGGGAAGGCTTCGATCCACTGTTCGGGACTCCAGAACGGATGACGGGTCCGGCCTTCGTCATAACCCTTGTAGAATCCTGGTAACATTCCCTGGAGAGAGAGACAGAAGACGTGAGCACAGCAAACCGTGAACCATTGAAAGAAAACAACTTACCATGCTAAAGGTCTGGTTATGCCACTCGGCGGTAATCTCGGACAGCAGCAGCTTTCCACCCACCTTGAGCAACTTCCGAATGGACTGCAAGGCGTGCGTGATATTTGCCGTGACATGCACCGTACAGGACGCTATGACGAGATCAAACGACCCAGCTTCATACCCTTGTTCCTCCGGGTCCCGATCCATGTCGTACACGCGATATTCGATGTCCTCGAACTGGGAAAACCGCTCGCTGGCATGGATGAAAAATGACGTGGAGATATCGGTATAGATGAACTGACTGTACCGCTTCGTTCCCCCGGTTGTCAGGGAGTTAAGAATGAACTCGGTGGCTGACCCAGTGCCCGCCTTGATCTCCAGGATGCGCATGCCGGGCTTCTTGTAACCGAGGATCTCCACAACGCGCGTGAACTTGTCGTAGATTAGTTGCGTGGCATAGAACTTGCCCAAGAGCTCATTGTCCGTCGCAATGTCGAGCACCGAGATCTCGCCGCGGATGATGCGGTGCAGGTTGTCGTATAGAGCCCAAGTCCACTCGGTGCCTGGTGGAGCTAGCGGTCGTTCCTTTTCAATCTCGATGTCGCGTTCTTCGGGCGTCATATGGTACATCTTTGGATGATCCCGCTCAATCTCTCGCAGCAGCCAGTGCACCCAGGTCATGAAATGCTTGTTTTCCACGTTGACGGGCTCGCTGGTCAGGAGTTCGGGGTACCGTTGCGAGAACTGCCGGATGGCCATTTCCACAAAGTATACTCGACGTTTCCGCGAGTAATTGTACTGCTTGGGCCAGTACTTCTCTTGAGGGAAGTACAAATCCTCGTTTTTCTTCGTGATGGCATTGTAGTCATCATCCCATGCGAGACGCCAAAAGGGCTCTCTCGGGCCCGGGTCTATGGAGGCTGGTATTCCTACTAGGCGCAGGCCTTCCAGACTGATCATCATCTGGCCGGAGTTGGGGTCCCGCAGTTCCACGCTGCCGTATAAACCCTTGAACCCAACGTGTTGCCCGCTTGCCTCCAGGCGCGCCGACGGACGGTCGACGGGGGAGGCAACACGCCGGGTCTGCTTGTCAAAGATCGTAAGCCGATTGACCGAAACGGGTACATATGCCTGGTGAGAGTCTCCCTTGCCCGCGGCAAGCACCGACAGCTGCAAGCAATTGTCCAGGACGGTGGGGTGAACAACATAGTCTGACTCGTATCCCATGCCGGTCAATTCCGGGTCCGTGGACAGGTTGATTGCTGCTCGGGCGCGATGCTCGTGCAAGTCCAGGTCGACATCCGAGATTCTCTGGAAGCTTTTTCCGAATATGAGACCTTTGGTCTTGGTCAGTTCCTCGTACCAATAGCTGGCTGGAACACGTTCACGGAAGGGCAGAGTGGATGGAGGTAGCACAGGATAGCCGTACTGCTCGGATTCGGGCGCCCAGCTAATGCGTCCTTTGGCGTGCTCGGTTGACAGGGCGTCTTTGACGGATGAGATACTGAACTCCCACCACTGGCTCGAGACAGTTGTACTACCCAGATGCTGCTTTTTCAGTGTGAAGAAAATTTCAATCTCTTCGTCCACCATCATGGCTGCCCCGATGTCGATATCTTCTATTAATAACACGCCAGCCACGCCTGTAGTATGCTCAATCTCCCCAGACAGAGCCTGTCGCAGAGCCTCGACGGCCATCGACATGAACCCAGCCGCTGGGAAGACGTAATGCTCACCCACCTTGTGATCTCTCATCCAGGGCACGGTAGTCAATGAGAGAACGTTGCGCCAGATGGTAACGCTCAATGCCGATCCGGGTGTTTTCGACCCGAGCAGGTCATGGCGAGGATGCTCCCGGAATCGCCATTCACGGTCCACCCGGCCCTCGCTAACATATTTCGAGGAGTGATCCCATGTATACCCGGGGAAGTCGAGGATCAGGGTGCCGCGCTCGCCGTTGACGCGGTCCACATCTACGTCGAAGCCGCTCAGATTGAGTTGTGCCGCTACGTCCAGCACCGTCCGGATGCAGTCATCCTTGCGTTTCATAGCCCCCAGGTACTGAAAAGATGATGGGTCTGTGGATTGCAATGACTTGATAACATCCAGGATCGGGGACCGCAGGCTACTGTGAGGGCCAATTTCCACGGCGTGGGTCATCCCGGCCTTGCGCATCTCGGCCACGGCTTGATAGAAGAGGACGGGCCTCTCCATGTTCTGTCGCCAGTAGGACATGGGGATCTCCTTTTCCGACCATCGCGACCCTGTAACGGTTGAAAAGAACTCTGCACGCACCTGTGGGGCGGACCGGTCCTGAGCCAAGGTCTGCAGGGGCTGGCTGTAGGCTTCCGCAGCCGACTCCATATAGGGTGAGTGATAGGACCGGCCCTTGGTTGCGAGTAGCCGATTGAAGACTTTCCGGGCCTCCAAGTCCTTCTGAATTTCGTGGATTGAATCCGCATTTCCGCTTAACGTCACACTGCGTGGAGAATTGATAGCACCAACAACCACCGTCCCATCAGCAGGTAACAGCTTCTCGGCAGCTTTGGCAGAGATGCCCACTGCCAGCATTGCTCCCGGTGGCTGGCTGGTTTTGGAAACGGCATGGCCCCGATAGTAAGCGACGGCAACGGCCTCTAACCGTGTTAGATACCCACCACAGTAAGCGGCCGCAATCTCGCCCGCCGAGTGGCCCCCGACGAGCTCGGGAACGATCTTCCACTTGGCCAACAGATCGACCAGGGCCAGCTCAACTGCGATCGACAGAAGCTGCGCCACGCTTGGTTCGTCCATCTCATCCGCAGATAGATCGGCCATCATCATTTCTTCCACTGTCCATGTGGGCGCAAGTGGGAGGGTTGCCAGCACCTCGTCGATCTTTCGGATTGCTGCGCGGAACTCCGTGATACTCAAGAGGTCCTTGCCCATTTCTGGCCACTGTGCACCCTGGCCAGTGAAGATAAAACCCAACTTAGTGGCTCCCTTGGTGACCTTGCCTGTGACGAATACGGGTTCCTGTTCGTTGGAGACGATGGCCACGGCTCGGTGTTTGAATTTGGATCGTCGGGCTAGAGTAAATGCGACATCTTCAGCTGCAGTTGGACGCTTCAGAATATCCTGGACTGTTTCAATGGTTAATCCTAGAGATGTCTCATTTTTGGCGCTGCACACAATCATCTTTGGGAGGTTTTTGTGGTGCAGCTGGTCCTTAATGGTGCTGTCATCGTCAGAAGTAGGGGGAGTAGATCGCCCCGAGCCTCTCTCTTCATCAGAGTCATCGCCAGTCGGTGCGGATAAAGTATTCAAGGACCGAGAGGACACAGGCAGAGAATTTCTGAGCGTCAATTTGAATTCATCGAGCACCGAGGCCACCGATTCAAGGATGATGTGTGCATTGGCACCTCCATAACCGAAGGAATTCACGCTCGCTCTGCGGATCGGAATATTGGTTGGCCAGGACGTCGGCTGAGTGACGATCTTGAGCTTCCATTCGTCCAGCTTGATGGCTGGATTGACCTTGGTCACGTCTATTGTCCCTGGGATTACCCCCTTTTCGATAGCCAACGATACTTTCAGCAATGCTGTTAGCCCCGCAGCAGCCTCAGAGTGACCCAGGTTAGTCTTGACGGAGCCAATAAGTAGTGGATCCTGCCGGGTCCGTGTCGCAGCGAAGACGGAGCTGACGGCATTGGTCTCGATGGGATCGCCAACGGGCGTTCCTGTTCCGTGGCACTCAAAGTACCCCGTTTGAGACAAGTCACCGAGCCCTGCGCTCGCATAGCACTTTCGAATCACCGCAGCCTGTCCCATGCTGTCGGGATGCGTTGAGCCGACCCCCGTGCCGTTGGCTCCGATGGCAGTGCCCCGGACAATAGCGCGAATCGGCAGCTTTCGCTCCAGTGCGGTGGAGAGACGCATGATGTAGGTCGCGCAGAAGCCGTCGGCACGGGCGTATCCATCGGCTTGCTCGTCGAAGGTGTGGCACCGGGAAGTTTTGGAAATTGCCCCCAAGCGAGACGACATAAGATGGGCTTCCACGCTGCGGATGGCATTGGGAGCACACACCAAGGCAGAAGAGCAGTCCCCATTTCGGAGCCCTGCACAGGCCAGATGCAGGGCGTAAAGAGAAGAAGAGCAGGCTGTGTCGAGGGTGAAGCTAGGGCCCTTGAGATCGAAGACATAGCTGATTCGGTTACTCAGGATAGTACCCCCTGTCCCCGTCGAGGTATAAGTGCTGAGATACTCCGAGTCCTTCATCGCTTTCAGGGCCTCGTCAAGGCCGAAATTGCCCACATAGGCTCCCGTATTGGAGCCCTTGAGCTCCTCCAAAGAGACACTAGCTGATTCAAAGGCCTCGTAAGCAGCCTCAAGTAGTTGCTTATGTGCCGGGTCCATGGTGCTGGCCTCGACGGCGGTTATGCCGAAGAAGTTATTATCGAACTCATGTAAATCGTGCTGACAGAAAAAGCCTCCCTTTGACACGATACTCCCGGGACGAACACGTTCCGGATGATACCATGCGTCGATATTCATCCGGTCTTTGGGCATATCAGAGTAACCTGACCTACCCTCCATCAGGAGGTCCCAGAAGTCGTTGGTATTATTTACATCTCCCGGTAGTCGGCACCCTACATCACAGCATATCAGTGTCAGGCCGGTATTAGGGGGAAATAGAGAGGGTGGGGATCTTATCATACCGGTGCCGACAATGGCAATTGGCTCCAGCATCTCTCCCATTTTGCAGTGATAGTATAAAATCAAGGAAAGTCAAACAAGCTTCTCATAAAACAGGTATATGTTCTGCTTTACTTGGAAAGGTTCTGACTCTTTATAGCTTGAAGCAGCTGCAGATCAAACCGTCTAAAGAGATTAGCCATCATAATCTGGACTTCCGCGATAGCAAGTCTGTTTTTTTTTTTTTTTTATTAGCATTGTGCCAGTATCGCATTAGAGCACCCTTTAGTGGTTTTCGGCCCCCGGCCGTTGTCTTGGTTGGGGTTGGTACTACTTACGTCTTCCCGATACAGTCGCGCGATCCTTTGGAAAAGGCCAGAAACCAATGCTCTAGTTCTTTGCCCTTGGGCCCGAGCCATCGCTCGAGGCTAAATTCGTGCGGATTTTCGAAAATCTCAGGGTTGAAGTGAATGGCGTTGTGGCTAATGCCTACCACGCTGCCTTCGGGGATATAGTCGTTGATTCGGGGGATAAAAAGCCCACCGGGGGGAACAACGCGCGTGAGACGCCCCGGAACACCGTTGGTATAGCGGAGGGTTTCCTTGATGACGCCGTTCTGGAGATCATCTAATTAAATGGTGCTACCTAGTAGGGGTAGAGGGGTGGGGGCAGTTACTAGGTAAGGCAGCGTATCCAGCTTCTGCAGCGGCAGCCGGCCATCACTGTCCCGTTCCACTGTGGCTAGTTCGTCTAGCATCTTCTGTCGCTTCTCTGGGTACATGAGCAGGTAGTATGTGGCATAGGCCATGGTAGTGGCTGTAGTCTCGGTCCCGGCTACCAGAAGGGAGGCGCCCTCGTCGGCGAGATCCTGGAATCCGACAGCTTGGTGGTTCTCTCTGGTGGAGTTACCATTGAGCATCCGATTGAAGATGCTTTCTTCTTCTAGCTGTTTCACTTTGGAGCCACTGGCTGCGTGTTCTTCAATGGCCTCTCCGGATAGAGCTTCGCAGAACTAAGAGAAGTAGTTAGGCTGGAGCCTGTGGCAACCTGCGAAGAGTTATTGAGAGAAAATGGAGCGAGACTCACCCACGCAATCTTCATCCACCCCGACGCGACAATCAGGGCCACACTACGTGGCATCGCCTGGACTATATACCGAATCAAGCTGCTGTGGATGGATATCCATATCCCCGATGTGAATGACCTCAACTGATCGACACTCTCTCTGGCAAAGTTGGGTTGTTCAATGAGCGCAAGACTTTTGCCAAAGAGATACCTAGAGATGATATCGCCCTAACGAGTCGTGAGCATTCATTTATATAGCCGTAGAATGGAGAAAACTTTGGATGCCAGAGTGACGCACGGTGTAGCAGTAATACGCATCCTGGATGGGAACCGGTTCGCCCTTGTCAGCCACTGCCGACAACTTGGAGAATACCTTAGCCATCTCCTCGTACATGGTGTGCTGGAGCTGATGCACGCGGCGCTTGGAGAAGCAAGGGTTCAAAAGCTCTTTGCGTCTCTTGTGTTTTGCTGGGTCGAGGGACATGCTGAGAGAGTTTGGGGCCCCCAGTGTGTACGCATAGGGATCTTTCCGGAACAGCGTATTTTGACGGTATATTCTCGGATAGTCCGATCAGTTTCTGGCCTTTTCTAGACTGAATGAGCTCTGACTTACACGTGGTATAGGTCAGGGTCTTCAAGGTGCACTTCGTTGGGGTTGATGCGCACGATCGGTCCTGTAGATCCATCAGGGTTGTTGTACAAAATATGCGTCGATGTATAAGAGGCTGCTCACCATATTTCTTGTGTAGATCGGGAAGTCTTTCGAGCATGCGGCCATTGAGATACGCTTCAGAGTAAATCTGATAGATATAGGAGATGCGGCAGAGGAAGGGTCCGGGGAACTTGGCGAGAGGATGAAAGGTAATTCGATAGATGGCTTTGACCAGGAAGGCGGCTGTATACACGGCTCCCAGAGCTACTAACACTCTGAGCGTGGTCTGTTGAGGGTTTTGCAGCAGTTGCTTCTGCAGAATATCGATGGCCACCATGTTTACAGCTGGATTGCGATTGATGGTTGCGCTAGATGGTTGATTTGTCTATGTGTGAAGTTGGCATGGATTGTTTATATGATTGTATGCTGAATTGATACCGACCAAGGAACCTAATACCTGAAAGATTACCATCGCCTGAAATATGTAATACGGATGGTCTCTGTATGTTGTAAAGTGGTAATTTTCAGAAACTCCATGCGAGCATCCAACACAGGATCTAGCTCAATCTGCGATGTAACAGGGGGCCAAATCCTGCATTAGCGCATTAATACGCTCATGCGGGTCGAAGATCCGGCCGTTATCAAACTCTAATTAACCGCAGATTGCCCGCGGAGTCCGGCTCGAAGTACTCCTAACCAATGGGGTGTGCCGGCGGGACCTCCCCGGCCGATATCGCAAAAGTTGGGGGTGGAGGGGCCACTTTACGGTTGAATCTCCAATCTACTCCGGACACTTAAATGCCTCTCTGGCATAAGCAATCCGGACACATCATCAGGCCATCTCTATATCGTGCATCTGATAGATCATTTTCAACATACGCCGCCTGGTGGGACAACCCTGCATAAAACCCGAACCGCACGCCCCTCCCGAGGTCCTCCCATTTCGGGATATGCATTACCAAACAGGTGTCGATCAATGCTGACTTTTTTCTGCTTATTGATACCATCCAATCTGGGATGTTGGTGGTCGCTCGAACTAGGCAGGAAGCATACCCATCTTGCGTTAGGAAGATTCGCTCCATGGCCATCTTACGTATCAACCTTGGAAGCCAACCAATATCGATGTCAGCCACGACATCGTTCGCGGAGCGCATACATCGTTTGGCCCCCATATCCACTTGATCCATTACCGTCAAGAGATACTAATTGTGGGCGGGTAAGGTAATTCCCATATGGGATTTGAGGTGGGTGCTTTGTTACAGAAAACAACAACTGCCATGAAACGCTATTATTACCACAAGGTAGACAGCTGCCCAGTAATGAACACCCTTGAGGCTGTCCACAAGGCGTCATCATAGTATTGGGAAGCAAAAGGGACCTGCAGTGCAATAACTAGTCCCTATTTTGAACTTTTCGCTGCCGATCTTATCCTCTCCATCTCCCTCATCGTTTCCTCCCACACCATACGCCGGAACTGCTTTCCCTCACTCGATTTCAGACTCAGTGGGGCCCTTCAGTATCAGACTCAAGTCAGTCACTGCATAAATCCAGAGCCACCGCGAATGGAACGCAGATGAACTATTCGAGCACTCACGTGTTGACATCTTTATCCAGCAGGAATTGCCCGCGCGACTCCTCACCGGCAATGCCAGCCGCGTGCATGATAATCCACACACCCTGCTCAATGGGACGCGCAACGAGGAAAAGCAGTATCAACACCAGAACTTTGACCCAGAGCGGGGTATACTTGTAGGTAAAGTCTGTCTTGATTAATCCCGGACAGACCATGTTCACAAAGACGATGGCTGTGTCCCCGGCTGGCGCTGCCCGGTCGTTTAAGCCCACGCCCACAGTAGCAGCATTATCATCATGCCCATCATCCCATGGAGGTGTCTGCGAGCCTAGATGCTCCGTGAACGAATATAGAAATGCCAGACAGAGTAGTTTGGTATCCGCGTATCGATCTTTAGTGCTGTAATTCGTAGGATTATCCAGATACCTGAAAATGTCTGAGCCCGGAGGAATCTTGCGAACGAAGTTGGAGTCGTACGCAGATCGGCTACCGAGCCAGGTGATTCTGGCGGGCTGGTGGCCCTGTGCCGACTGCTGCAAATAGGGGAGGAGTTCGAGTACAAGTAGCACGTTGGAAAGATAGTTTGTCTGCAGAGTAATTTCGTGGCCGTCCGTGGTAGAATGGAAGTCCCCCATAAATCCAACTCCCGCATTTAATATCAGGATATCTACAACCGGGATGTCGCTCTTCACCTGGGATGCAAATGATAAAACACTGTCGAAGCTGCCCAGGTCGAGCTTGATTACCTTTACTGACGGGGGATCTTGTTTGGTTGCTCGAGTAGCATACTCCGAGAGGAGGGTTGACCGGGTTCGAAAGCCCTTGGAGACATCACGGCAAGCGAGAATAATGGTATCACATTCAAGGCCTATGAGCTGGCGGCAGGTTTCGAAGCCGAGTCCCGCTGTTGGTCCGGTGACAATAACTGTCTGGCCTGTGAGTTTGAAATTCAATGGGCTCGGCGTCACTCGGGGTTGGAAGAACGGCATCTTGACGGAAATTTTCGTGAATATTTTGAAGATGAACAAACCACGACAGAAGCAGGGAGGGATCTTGTAGTTTTCAAAGCAAGAATCTAGTTGAATGGTCTGACAATAGAAACTGATAGGGGGTGCACTATTGTCAACCAAAGTGGAGTGTTTCTTACAGTCTCCTCTCATTGCTTTCTCCTACGCCCCTCGTCTCCTATGTTTTTGTATGTAATCTTGAGTTTGTGCAGCAATTTGGGCCTGTTTACTCCAAGTACCTTTGCGCAACCCCGCTCCTTTCATCCGATTATCGGAAGGGACAGATGGGTATTGAACATGTCTGCTGTTTACACGCTCTTTAGACAACAGCAGTCGCACGTCTAATGGTGCACAGTGGCCGCTGACGGCTAGCGCCGTTAACATCGCCGCGAGCAGACGGCCCCTCGGACTGACTCAATCGAAGGCAGCCGTGGGTCCTCTACAACCTCTATGGTCGGGACGTGGAGCAAGCCACGTTACCGTAGGAGCGAATGCTGCAGGGGTCGGGGCCCGCGGTCACATGGTGTTAGAATTCTCTTAAGGACGGCTATTCATCCCCCCCTTATCATAGCCAAAGTACTCTCAGATTCAATTAGCACATTCGTCGAATCAGCAATGGAGAAATACACCTTTCCTATTGAAAAGGCTGTCGAACTGACGCCAGTGTCTTCGGAACCGGTACGCCTCTTTCTTTGATTGTTTTCTTTTCCTTTTTACTTGGTCGTCTGTCTCTCTGCTGTGTCAATAGGGTTTTCTGCTGTGGCAATAGCGTTTACCTAATTTCTTCTCTAGGATAACTTCACTAACGCTCAACCGCTGTGGAGCTTCGCGGGCGGCTATGGAGTCTACGGCAGATCAACTGTTGCCCATTGTCTTATGGCCGCTCAAAAGACTATCCCGAGCGACTACGTCGCCCACTCTCTCCACTGCGGCTTCGTTAGCCCCGGTAATCCAAAGCGACCGATTGAATATCGCGTTGAACGCACACGCGATGGGAAAAGCTTTATCACGAGGACTGTCCACGCCACGCAGAAGGCTGGTGTGATCTCTGAGGCAATCGTCAACTTTGTGCGGGTGGGCACGAATAACGGTGATAATGATAAGACAGGGAGACTCGAACATGGGAGAAAAATGCCGAAGGGGTTAACACTACCCGATCAAGCAGAGATGGATGGGAAGGGGGTAGACGGGCCGTTTGAGGCTCGCTGGGGGGAAATCTTGAATCGTAAGTCTTTCCCTAGCCCTAACTGTGATTGAAGCTTTTTTTCTCTTTATTTTTATTCGAATCTAATATCTAAAAATAAATAGAAGTATCTAACGACCTGGTCAACACTCAGATCCGATACTGGATACGGGCTAAGGACCCTATCCAGCAAAGCAGTCCTCAGGCCCAGCTCGCGGCGCTAGCATATATGTCCGACGCATATTTTATTGGCGCCGCAGTTCAAGTACACGACCAGCCGGGTCAAACGTTCGGGACTAAAATGGCTATGGCAGCTAGTCTGAATCATACAATTTACTTCCACCACCCCGAAGCGGTGCGTGTGGATGAGTGGATGTGTTCCGAAAGAGAGAGCCCGTGGGCTGGCAATGATCGTGCGCTGGTGATTCAGAGGATTTGGTCTCCTAAGGGGATCTTGGTGGCCACCTGTGTCCAAGAGGTATCCATTTCTTCTGTTCCCCTCTAGACTGCCTCCCTTGCTTTTATCGTTTACGCTGGATTGCTGACCAGTCCGTACCCAGGGAGTCTTACGTGTCCAAGTGCCCCCCGAGAAGGTGAAACTGTGAAAATTTCGTCTCCGATTGACGGAGGCTTTCTTGTCTTGCTTGATAGCCTTACTAGGAGTGAGACGAATAACTTAGTTATAAGTATTACGGCGGACATGTTATCATTTACGTGTAATAACTTAGTCAAGGCTATATCTTCTCCTAGCACTCGTAATGGCACCAGGAATTGGAAAGGTTTGGATCTATAGCCATCATAATCCTAAGATATACGGCGAACTTGGAAACAAAGAAAGCAAGCTGCTCTGGTATGGAAAGATGCGTAAAGGAAAGAAGAATGTTTCTACCCATGAAAAAGTAATTTTGAAACAACACAGTGGTGCACAACAGTGGTTGAAGCGTATGCAGCTGGCACACCTCTCTCCACCACTACAGCCATGTCACCTCTATAAGAGAGGGGGCTATGTCAGAGGGGAGATAGTGACAGTGGTAGAGACATTATGACATTACTTTTCTTAATTATAAATTTATATTCCAAGGTTATATATATATAGCTTACATATGACTAAGATAAGACTGGCATCAGTCCATATCGTTCACCCCTCATGTCAGTCCAATTCTCTTGCCTTGCTTTACCCAACCTATGAAAACCAAGTTGATAATTACCACTTCTTCTTCTTCTTCTTCTTCTTCTTCTTCTTCACTGATACGGAGAACAATGCTAGACTATCTATCAAGTCTGAAAGAGGGCCTCGCACTCCCCTCGTGGGGTCCGAAGATAATTGCCTGTTTATTCTTGATCATCGTTGCCAGATCTGTATGGAAACTACTCTTTCCCACCAACACGCCAAGAGATTCAACCCTGCCCCGAATTGGCACATTTCTTCCCTTTGGGATTGATTACATTACACGGGGGATCATCTACAGCGCGCAAAACAACAGCCTGTTGTTCTGGGGGGAATTATTCCAAAAGTACCATCCCTTTCAAACTCTGGAGGTTCGATTGGGGCCTCAGACCGTCATTACATCCCGAGATCCGGAAGTCGTCAAGGCATTATTAACCACCCAGTTTGGAGATTTTGGGAAGGGAGAAAGATTCCATACTCAGTGGAAGGAGTTCTTGGGCGATGCCATTTTCACCACCGACGGAGACAAATGGCACGCTAGTCGAGCCTTGATTCGACCCATGTTTACTCGGGACAGAGTTTCCAACTTGTCGACTTTTGAGAGACATGTTCAAAAGCTTTTGGGGATTTTGGAATCTCCCCATCATGACCAGCAGCCGGTCAATGCTTTTGATCTCTGTCTTCGTCTCACCATGGACATTGCCACGGACTTTCTGCTCGGACAAAGTGTCAACAGCCTGTCAAACCCGGCTGACAGGTTCTCTGCAGCTTTCGCCGACGTGCAGCGAATTCAAAGCTGGATTACCATGGCTGGGTAAGTTTGGGATCAGATCCGTCGCTTCCGCAAAATGTCATTGCTCACCGATTCAATTTCTAGACCACTACAAGGCTTCCTTCCCAAGGCCAAATACTATGAAGGTCTGAAAACGATTAACTCCTTCGTCGATCCATTCATCATGAAAACCCTGGCCCTCGGCCGTCGCACCTTCGAGAATATGGAAGGATCCGAACAAGAATACAATTTCCTCGAAGGACTGGCTACATTCACGCAAGATCCGAAGGTCATCCGTGACCAGCTGATTTCAGTCCTCCTAGCTGCCCGCGATACCACTGCGGCCACTCTCGCCTGGACACTATACGAGTTGTCCGGGCGCCCAGACGTAGTCCAACGCATACGCGAGGAAATCCTCGCGCAGGTCGGCACCACCTCCGCCCCGACGTATGTAGATCTGAAAAACATGCGCTACCTTCAAGCAATCCTGAAAGAGACGTTGCGCCCGTATCCAGCCATCCCGTTCAACATGCGCGTCGCACTATCGGACACCACGCTCCCCCGTGGCGGGGGTCCACACGGCACTCATCCTGTCCATATAGAGAAGGACACTATTGTCGTTTACTCGCCTCTCTACATGCACCGTTCTGACCTGTATCCGGATACCTACGCGGATGGGACCCCTTTTTCAGATCCCGGGGAGTATCATCCCGAGCGTTGGATCTACCAGGGATCGAGGGTGATGGATAATGGGAAAATAAAAGAGGGACCTTGGATTCCCAAACCGTGGACGTAGATCCCATTTAACGGTGGTCCGCGCATCTGCATTGGTCAACAGTTTGCTTTGACCGAGATGGGGTACACCCTAGTGAGGATTTTCCAGAGATATCAGTGCTTGGAACGGCGAATGCGAGAGGAGGACTGTGGGGTGATGCGGGCCAATATTGTGCTGACCCCAGCTCGGGGAGTCAATGTGGTCTTCTCACAGAGTTAATTGACCTGTCTGGTGTGCCGAAGTTGATTTGTGAAGTCTGAGACAATCCTTTTTGCTGAATGCGCCGTGGCCAAGTCTGAACGTACGTGAGTTAGCATTATGCTCAATTTATATACATCTGCCCCTTTCTATAGAACATTCTACAATCCAACGCTGAGTCCTTACGCTTTCTCGGTATTCAAAATGTCAAAGTCATTGACTAGAGAAAACACACCTATTTAATACCAGCACACGTTAGCGACATGACCGGCTGGGAAACAGGCTCGATAAACTCTCATGGTCGCGCTCGTTCCAGAAGGGATGGTAGTTGTTCTTTAATCATGGCGATCTTATTTCTGCCCCTAAAGCCAGGAAAGGAAACAGAAAACTTTATAGAAGTGCTTAGAGCTGTTGTTGAAATAGTTAAATAGTGCGTTACGTGTAGCCCATGCTGCTCTAGCATGGCTTTCTGGGCCAGTAGAAAAAGACACGACTGAGTATTTCCGCGCTACAAATCGATTGCCTCACAATATTGGCTCGACAAATCTTTTCAATCGGGGCTGATCTTGTGTGGACCTCCATGGGATCTCTCGTTCATAAAGCTATGCAAATAAACCTACACCGAGATCCTAAGCATCTCTCAGGGATATCTGTGTTATAGGCTGAGGTCCGCCGGAACCATCTTGTTGGGAATCGCCTCCTTTTTCAGATTGGATCTTCTCGGCAGTTTCTCTGCGGATCCTGTCAAGGACTGGAAATTTCCGACATATGAAGTGTTGCTACGGGATTAAAGTCAGGTATGACAAGACCTCCTTGCGACATTTCAGGTCCACTTTGGACCAGAAATCAATGACCTGATTGCACTCGCAACGGCCAGAATAGATGGTTATCAGCATCTAAGCCTCAGCAGACCCTCAACCAGCAGGTGAGACTTCTGGCCTATGGTTACCAGGGCTCGGGACTGATCCTAGAGAACATCCATTTCGTCTAGACAGACTGGGCTTCTTGAGAGAATCATATATCGACGAATCTGTATTCCCTGTATATGTAATTGACAGCTTGTATAACGATGTTTTGAAAGAACCTTACTCTGTAAGTTTGGCGAAGAAGCCCCTGCGTCTGCACTAACTGTATCCAGCATAGAGTGTTTCAACTTGGGGTTCCAGAAACAATTCCTCTGTGTAAAATATGAAAGCCAATTTCGAATTTAGCTGTATAGTAACCGGAGTGTGTGTTCTAGCGGCCATTTTTCTAGTAGACATATCACCCCAAAAGACATCCAATTGCAGTTAACTTAGGAAGTCTACGCAGTCTCGTTGTGAGAGACAACAATTCCCGCATCCCTCTTCTCGTCGCGGTAAATTGCCTCCTGTTCACGATCGTACTCCTCAGCAAACTTCCTTCCGTACAGACCAATCTTGTACCAAGGAAGGTCGAACATCTTGTCGATAGTCTCGAGACTGCGACCAGCGGCCTCTGGCACAAAGAGCCAAACCCAGATACCACCAACAATGGAAATAACACCAAAGAAGTAGAATGTCCCATGAGGGCCGAGACCCGTATCCTCGAGCAGCATCTCAGGCAGGACACGGTTGACAGCATACTGACAGATAAAGTGCATGGCCATAGTGATGGACGAACAGATACCACGAATACGGAGAGGGAACAGCTCCGAGGACAGCAGGTACTGACCACTGTTCCAACCAAGAGCCCAACCAACACCAGAGATGTAAATGAAAGCGATGGCGGCAGTCGATGCACGATTCTGCGTCTCGCTGGGGACGAAGTCTGGGTTTTCGGCGATGGGAACGAGGTTGAGGAAGATGGCAATGTAGAACATGGCAACGGTTTGGATGACAATACCAATGATGAGAGAGCGCTTACGACCGGCCATATCGACCAGGAAGAGAGCGCAGATGATGGCGGCGACGAATTTCACGACACCAAAGACGACGGTCGAGAAAAGGGACTGCTCTTGGCCAGTGATACCGACGAGAGTGAACAGATCAGGCGCGTACACCGTAATGGCGGAGCCACCGGACCAGCAGGCCATGTTCTGAGCCAGGTTGGTGAGGAATAGACGGTATGCGTTGCGTTTGATGCCCAGGATCTCCTTGAATAGGCCCTTCCAGCCCATGCCGAGCGTGGCCTCCATCTCTTCCTGGAAGGCGACGTCCATTTCGGAGATCTCGTTCAGGACGTATGGGTGGTGGGCGGGTAGGCCACGGAGCTTGCAGAGGACCTCGAGGGCTTTCTCGCGTTTACCCTGTTTGATGTAGAAACGGGGGGACTCCAGCTGGAAGAAGGTGAGGAGCAGGATGATGCCAGCGAACATTAGGTGGAGGGATGTAGGGACAGCCTGGAGAGATGGATGGTTTAGTCAAATCAGTACGACAACGATTGTAGTCGTTAGCACTTACCCAGCGATTGAAGGTGTCCGCCATGTGAATCTGAGTACCCCAGTTGGCAAAGTAGGCAATCATGATACCACTGCACTTAGCATTAGCGCCGGAAAGCGAGGCAACGGGCAAGAAGAAGAGCATGAACTTACAGGTATACAGCACCAGTAAACATACAAGTACAGAGACCACGGATGGGAGCGGGGGAAATTTCAGAAAGGTAAATGGGACCGACGACACAAGTCTGTCCAATACCAAGACCAGCAATGAAGCGACCAGCGTAGACGGCAGCCATGTTGCCGTTGTTTCCAATAAATATGGCGATTCCAAGAATCCAAAGAACGCAGAGTTGGCGAGTAGCCCAAACACGACCGATACGATCACAAACGATGAAAGCACTGTTATTCAACCGTGGTTAGCAAAGGGTCCTGGGCTTGAAGATGAGGACAATGAGTTTCAATGGCAAAGCTTACAGAAGAGCACCGGCGACACTGCCGAGCTGAACCATGGAGGAAATAGTACCCTTGACACTAGCGAGGTCATCTTTGTCGAGGTCGTCGATACCGACGGACTTCTTGAAAGCGTGGGAGTTGAAGACACCCGTGATGAGACCTTCGTCAACACCGCGGGCGGCACCCATGAGACCAAATGCAAAGACGGCAAACCATAACTTGAAATTGAGTGTCTCCTTGGGCAAGCCGCCCGTGTTGAACTTGAAGACGTTGATAGCAGCACCACCCGCCATGATGAATGTTATTTATTGCTTCTAGACAGGTGAAGGAAGGGTAGACAGGTCACTTGTGAATCGAGGCCGTGAACCTGTATAAGAGATGATGCAGCGCCGCAGCAAATCTTGGATGAAGACGATGGGCTTAGCACGGGTCTTCAAGGCTGGCAGTCGTGGAAGAGAGAAGACAGTGAGGGGAGGGCTGCATTTAATAGGAAAAGAATGATTGTGCGGAGAGCGGACATGCAATGTCTGTCAACCCCGAAAATTTCAATATCACGCCACGGAGGCTCATGCGGGGGTGCCATGGGGTATCAAACGCAAGGTTCATCAATCGAATGGGTCGAATGGTCACGCAGCCTTTCAAGGCTTGCTTGGGCCGAGCCTTGGCTTAAAGATTAAATCCACGTTGTTCCTTAATCCTCCGAGTCTCCGAGTCTCGGGCAAGGATAAATGAGCCATAGCTCTGGAGTTGCAGTGGGATTGTACACAGGATTGTGAAGTGAACCGTTTCCCGCCATATAATTCCCAGCATGAACTACTATCCGATCCAAATCAGCACACTACAGAGCTAGGAAAAGTAAGTGACGTCGAAGTGTGCTTTGTAATTCTAAGTGATGTACGTGATAGACCATGCAAGGACCACATGGATGATGATCTCGTTCCGATCCCAAGAATTAAAAATGCCGATGAACGGACCAAATGTTTCTAGAGCTCTCCGAATCACGGTTAATATTGGACAATGTCGCCAAAAATTGCAGATATATGCCTCACCATGAGCCAAAGGATTCCGAGAACCTCCTGGCTGGATGCATACGGTCTTTTCCGGGGCATCTCCAGAACCACGAGGGATAGGGTTTGGATGATCGGCCATGTGTTCAAAGCGTACCCCACGCCAAGTACGGCTAAGTGTTGGTTTGGCCAATCAGGGGGCCTCACATCAATGGCGCTCTCCAGATTTTGGCTCCCGTTCCACCCTGCGAGCTATACCTATTTGGGATACGACCCCATAACTTAATTGCGGATTTCCTCATTTCCCCGTTGTTTTCGGAGGGTCTCCGAAAGCCAGTGTTAAAGTTCCGGCCCAGCAAGCAAAAACCGACAGTCTCGGGCAAGCACGCGGTGAAGAAAGTCGGCATCTGATGAAGACGTTGTGGAATAGAAAATGTCGAGCAGAAAAGCTACAGTGCAATAACCTTGGGAGGTTGCAGGTTACATTTCAAATCAATTTTGGAAATCTTTGTGTTGCACTGCGGTAGTGTGTCCCGTTGGAAAAACCAAAGAAACACCGGCGGTGCCGTCAAATGAAAAAGAAGTCGATTGTGTGGACACGGGATCCAAGCTCTCTTGGCGCTGTTCCTCGGGGCTTGGCTTGTCCTGATGTCTCGCCGATGACCAATAGCTCATCGTGACGGCAACCGGGGAAGTCTGGGGTTTATGCCAGTCGGTCCACAGAATAAAGTGAGATGTTGGTCCCGAGGTTGGCTTTGATATTTCCGATTCCGGTTTCCCCCACAGATTTCCCCGCATGTAGCTGAGACGGTTGGGCGGTAAATCTTCGGAGTATTGGAACCGACCAGGAACACTAAACCCGAAAGAAGGCAAACCGGAGGCGCTATATATTTGCTGTTCTACAGGCGGGGGAGGCAAGGAAAGCCGACGAGCGGGATACCACAGACAAAGCAATCCAGGCTTTTGCGGAACAAGTGAACTATATCAAATAGGGCATTCGGTGAAAGGATAACCTATACCTCATTACTTGAGAAAATGCATCTCAGGAAAGACGGGAAGAGATTCTCTTGAAAGCGCCACTTGCGTAGTCAGGCCAGGTGATCCAGACCCGAAGAGTTCAAAGTGAAGATGGAACAAGGACTCAGCCGCAGTTTGTGACTGAAAGAGTAAGGGGGGTGGGCCAAGCGGGTTGTCCGATTGGGGCGAAGTTGCAGGGGTGCAGCGACGCAAAGGGCTTTAAAGGAGGGAAGAATAAAAGAATGAGCCAGATAGTCGGGAGCTTGTCTCCTTTCCAATTCAATCCCTCCTACCTTTAATCTTGGGTAGCCCAAGACTTCCTAACCTTCCTAATCAGACGGATGTTGGGGCCCCAACCCTAAAGGGAAGAACTAACCAGAAAGGGAAATCCATAGGACTTCCGTTTCAAGTCCTAACATACGGAGACAATCTGAGAACCCGTGAAAATGATTCCGAAATTATTTCACTGTAGAAAGCGCCCTTTTCACCGTTACATTGGACGAGACGCCTGACCACCCTGTGCACTATACCCCCGCTACTCTATATCTTCCAGCTCCATTATGGTGTTGCGGGCTAGCTTCAACGACTGCTCCCCGCCTCCCCAATAAATGATTATATAGCCCCTCAGCTAATTCGGTGAGAGATTCTTGGCGGAGCCGCAACATGGAGGCCCACTTAAGAGTGTTAGAGTCGGGCACGTCACGTTTGGGCCGACAAAGCTCGGGAATAGATACTTCACAATATTGGTTGGCGAGACCAACTATGCATCTTGAAATTTGTGTGTTGGAACTTTCACCACGTTTATGTCGAAGCTCATCACTATATATTGTAGTAGTGAGGGTTAAAATGTCTACGTTGGCTGAACAAGGGTAGAACTGAGGGCTGAGCTGAAAAGTCTCGGTCAAGAGCTCGACCGTGCTGATCGCACGGGTCCAAAACGATGCCCTATAATTTCTTTTTGTCATTGAATGGGGGCAAATCCGGCAGCACAAAATTGCTTGATTGCGAATACGTCATCTGCCATGATCGTCGACGGCGAATCGGTCGGTGATGTGCGCTACAGACACTCTAACAGCTAGATAGTAGTTTTAGCTCCGCGTAACTTGCGATACCTAATACCTACCTCAGCTCTGTAATTACTAACTATGTAGTTAGCTATCAATTCTTTCGTCTGAAGGGTCTCTGACTAACCCTTAGAAAAAAGCAGTGAAGTGCTTAGGGAGGCCCTGTAAGACAGTCGATGCCTCTTTTCGTAGCCGGCAGATAATTCCATATCAACGTCTTCATATATGAGTCTGAACACTCTCCTGGGTGTATATAACAACAGCTGCGTAACATAATAAATGTGCATATGGGCTCTCGTAATGGGCTAAGAAGATATCGAACATGTGATATATCAAAAATTGCTAGACACGGTTTCCGCCTTTGCGGCTAATGGAAATTGCCCCCTTGAGAATTTAAGATAACCACGATTCGGATGAATGGGATGGCGATGGCTCCCGCGACAGACAATCGGAAGATAATATACGAGGCTTCTCTGGCATAGAATGGACTCATATTTGTAGGGACAGCGATAGCGCATCAATTGCCCCCGCTTATCCCAAGATATTATTACATGGTTGTTTGGCTTGACTAAATATTATAGATGCAGAAGAAGTCATGACAAAGGAAGATTTGGATATTTCTCGTTTGATTGGGATGAAGGTTTTCGGTTCTCTTGGCTGGTCTTGTACTTTTGTATGTGTCCGATAGAGTGAAGGCATCATTTCTTCATCTTTCCAAAACTGGAGATATAACGGGAGCTAGTATCCTATGCTAGTTAGATAATTTGCCAACTGCCCAACAATGCTTGCAGCTTCTCTAGACTGCACTGTTTCAGGGTAATGTGCAACAATTATTGATTGCGATGATTTCACCACACAAACACCCTCTTTGCCCTAATATTCTCACGATTTAACGAATCATCAGCTATTGTCGTAATTGAAATGCCTTACCTTCTCAGCATATATGCTCTGACCATCTGCTTTGGTGACCATAAGTCTTTCCCCTGCGACATAGAGCCCACCAGAGTATAGAGGTATTGAATCTTCGAAGCCCCTCAACATATACTGGACTTCCTCTAATTGAACCTATTGGAAGGCGTTTCAGCCGCCTGCAACTTTCAGAGTAATATAATAAAAAACTTACGTTGAATCCTGCACTCGTTGCAAGTAGAGCATCGCCTGCTGCTGAGAATATAGCCGCTTTGTCGACTTTTTCAGATCCCACCAGGGTTTGATCGACCCATGCTATTACGGTAAGATTAGTCTCGAGATGTCTGTTTGTGAAAGTCTGCATACCTTGCCAGCTCATGTTGGGTGAAAAATAGGAAGAATGAGGAGAAACGAGAGACGGGAGGAGGTTTATGTCGGCCTTGAAGGGAGGACGGTGTATAAGGACGCTAAACCTAAAGGGGGAAGGCTAACCCGAAAAGGCAATGCACAGGTCTGTCGTTCAGATAGTTAATTATCAAAGCCTTGGAAGTTCAACCATAGACTATACAAACGCATTAAGTGAAGATAACACAGGTTTGAACCCTAAAGAGGTCTATTAGATTAGAGGATAAAGGTGCAGCCAGAAAGAGCGCTCATGTATCTATAATCGTTGCGTTCGAAACTTCCAAAACTTAGGGCCAATGAGAGGCATTGCCTTGGGAATTTCTTCTAAGAAAAGATAAATTGACTTTTGATTCAATGCGGATGCCTTTCTAAGATAAGATCCTAAAACATACAATGAGCCAAAAAATCCAAGCAGTAGAAACTATGTATTACTATTAGTTATTCAAAACAAATCTGATAAAGTAGACAAAAAACCTCGAAATGACCAAGCAACCGTTCTTCTTTAATCTTGCTGCACTGTTAAGAAGCAGAAGAAGAAACCCCAAGGGGAGCATAGGCCAGACATTCAAAAGAAATATTCAAGGTACCATGATGTTTCTCTGATCCGCACCACAAGGACCAGAGAGATCAGGAACCGAGAAGGATCCGGATATCAATCAAGAGATGGATCGGCGTCGAGGCTACTCAACTGATTTACAGGAGAGCCATGAGACCAACAACACCAGCGAGGAGGCCAGCAACGGGCTTGACGTTGGAGGCAGCACCAACGAACTCGCTGGGGGTGGGGGAGACGGGCGCCTCAGGCTGGGAGGGAACCTCGGGGGCCTCAGGGACGGAGGGCTGGACAGCGGGCTGGGTCTCCTTGGGGGCAGCGGGCTTGCTCTCAGCGGGCTTGGAAGCAGCGGGCTGGGAAGCAGCGGGCTTAGACTGAGCGGGGACAGCGGGCCGAGACTGAGCGGGGACAGCAGGCTGAGACTGAGCGGGGACAGCAGGCTGAGACTGAGCAGGGACAGCAGGCCGAGACTGAGCGGGGACAGCAGGCTGAGACTGAGCGGGGACAGCAGGCTGAGACTGAGCGGGGACAGCAGGCCGAGACTGAGCGGGGACAGCAGGCTGAGACTGAGCGGGGACAGCGGGCCGAGACTGAGCGGGGACAGCAGGCTTGGTCTCAACGGGCTTAGGCACCACAGGCTTGGTCTCAACGGGCTTAGGCACCACGGGCTTGGTCTCGACAGGCTTAGGCACCACAGGCTTGGTCTCGACAGGCTTAGGCTCAACGGGGTTGGAGGGCTTCTCGGGAATCACGACATTTCCGGTGGGCTTCAGAACAGGGGCGGTGGGGCCTGCGGTGGGGTGGGGGGCGGGCTGAGTAGCATTGTGGAAGGTCACAATAGGCTTCTCGTTCTCGCACATGGTGCAGACGGTGGTCTTGGTGATGGTGATGGTGCTTGTTCCGGTGACGGGAACAGTGAAGGTCTTAGAGCCAGAGGTGACAGTAGACTCGGTGACTGGAGGTATTTGTTAGCATGCGTGCTTCATGAGATATGTTTTGGTAGAGACGAAGGGCTTACCAGGGCAGGTGGTGGTCACAAAAGTGAGCGTCTTGGTGGTGCCAGGCTTCACGGGGACGTGAGGCTTGGTGGTGTGCTCGTGAACCGGGGTGGTGGTGTGCACCGGGGTGGTCGAGGTGGTGCACGGGGTGGTGGTGTTGCTGTGCACCGGGGTGGTGGTGGTGTGGTGGTGCACCGGGGTGGTGGTCGAGGTGGTGCACGGGGTTGTCCACGACTCAGTGGACTTGCTCCAGGAGTCGTGAGTCGACACATGCTCGGTCGGCTTGCTCCAGGAGTCGTGGGTCGACACATGCTCGGCCGGCTTGGACCAGGTCTCGCCCCAGCCCTCAGCGTGGGCAGGGGCAGCGACAGCAGCAGAGCTCTGAGCAGCGGGACGGACGAACTGCTCGCCACGAGCCTGCATAATACCGGCAAAGGCCGGGCTGGCAAGAGCCAGAATAGCAACGGAGTTGACCATTTCGAGAGATCAAAGTCTTAACAAACAAACTTGGAAAGATAACGAGTGAAGAGATGATGATAGAAAGTTTGAAAGATGGACAGATATGAGCGGTCTTATATGCCCTGTTTGAGATGACTGGTTCCGTGTCATGACGGATATGGGTGCCACGGTCGTGTCCAGGACAGAAAGGTAGACCTGATTCGCAATGTGACCATATGGCCGAATGCAGGTAGTTGGATGGCTCAACCACAGATGGCAAAGGCACAGGTGCAAGGCCATTGGACAAAAAATTTGTGCAATGATACATTCATTTGGCGAACTGAGATGCAAACGTGACAGGCTGGAGTATCATTGGGGTAAGAAGTACAGGAGGGCTCCATCTTCCTCCACTAGCCCTGGAGAGTAACCTAATGCGGAAGTATCAGAAGAGCATGGCAATTTCCATAGTGTCAACAATCCGCAAAAGTGGTGGGTAGATTACTGGCGTGACTGCATATTGCTTCATTTCGATGGAGAAAATCGCTTCATTATTGCTCAACAATATGTGTATTTTGGATTATATGGTCAGCAAAAGGTCCATTCTGGGTGTTCAGTGTTAGGAAAGTGGCAGCCATGGCTGGCACCTCCGGACCCGGAGGCAATTGCTAGTGCGATGGCCGGCCGATCATATTCGAACGGGACCGCAATTGATATGACAAGACTCCTCTGATTGGGGGTAGAAACCCCACGGAGATGTATGGCCTCGCAGTGAAAACGCGAAACCAGTGGATCAGAAGCAGCAAAAAATCCCCGCATACGAATAGGGCTGTTTTCTTCCAAGGTTGGCCCTCTGGAATGTGGGAATGGCATCCGATTGTGTGTAGGGGCGTTCCATTGGTAGGTGCCACTTTGCAAGAATGTACGGGAGAACTCAAAGTATTCTCGGAGCAAGACGATCCCAGTAGGCTCACAAGAATTTTTTTTTAGGGATTAATCCGGATATGGACCATTGTAACATCGGCTATAATCAATGACGGAAACATCAATATATTACGGGGTTCGGGAAAGCCTCCACTGCGCGAAGAGGGTGCATTTTGCGGCAAACCAACAATCTGGTTCTTGCCAGAGATTGACAGCGGGGAAAGCTTCACCCAATCCGAGGTGATCTGTGCATTCTGCATGCTCGTTGCCCTTTGGAACAGCAGGGAAGTCTAGATGTCATCCATGGATCCTGGTGGACGAGAGGTACAGCAGTAAGGTACTGAAGAGATTTTGGCCGCATGCGGCAAGCGAGAATGTAGTACCTCGACATCGTCCAGCACAGTTCACAACTGCCTCTCGCTAGTATAAGCGAGGAATAGTGTCGAGACAACCCATCCGTTTTCGGTCATAGATAGCATTTCCACTTTGAGACAGCACGTGATATAGGGCTTAGGGCAGACGCGTGCACGGGGCGTCGCGCGTCGCGCGTCGCGCCTTCCTGTTTGGGTTCAATTAAGCCCCGGAGAACCTTGGAAGAGTATTTGTTTTGCCCATCATCAGACTCGCCCACAATGCCTCACTCCGTATCACCTGGCTCTGCGCAGAATGACGACGAGATGCCGGATGCGCCTCCGGTCGAGACCTCGACTGAAACCAATGTCAGACTCGAGGACATGTTCAACGACGATGATGACGATGACGAGGAGTTCCCGGCTTCTGGAGATGTGAAGATGGAATCACTAGCAAAGGAAGAGTGAGTGCGAAGTTTTTGTACAGTAAGATGAGAGTGCTGATAGAAAAACAGGCCTCCAGCACCCACGCCCTCGGGCGTGGACCCGGATATAATGCTCGCCTTCTATCAACGACTTTTCCCCTTCCGATACCTTTTCCAATGGCTGAATCATGGAATTGTACCAACGAAAGACTTTGGAAACCGAGAATTTGCACTGACACTGCAAAATGACGCCTATCTCCGATACCAATCATATCCGACTGCTGACCTGTAAGGCCATTTCAACTTTTATTGTCAACCCCGTTTGAGCTGACAGATATGTCCAGGTTCCGGAAAGACATACTTAAGATGAATCCTTCTCGTTTCGAAATCGGACCTGTCTACAGCACCAACCCACGCGATCGCAAAACGCTACGAGGCGGCCAAATGAAGCCAGTCTCTAAGGAATTGGTTTTCGATATCGATTTGACTGATTATGATGACATCCGTACATGTTGTGTCAAAGCTAATATCTGCGCAAAGTGCTGGGCTTTTGTGACAATGTCCATCAAGGTTATCGACACTGCACTACGAGAGGACTTTGGGTTTGAACACATCCTCTGGGTTTACTCGGGTCGTCGTGGTGCTCACGCCTGGGTGTGCGATCCCCGTGCACGCAGTCTGCCGGATGAACGGCGCCGAGCCATTGCTGGTTATCTTGAGATCGTCCGCGGAGGGTCACAAAGCGGGAAGAAAGTCAACATCAAACGGCCACTACACCCTCATATCGTACGAAGTCTTGAGTTGCTCAAACACGACTTTGCCCGGACCACACTCGGTGACCAAGATACATTTGAATCCGCCGAGCAGGCAGAACGTCTTCTGTCCTTGTTGCCCGACAAGACCTTGAACGAATCCCTACGGAGGAAATGGGAGTCCTCTCCAGATCGTGCCAGCACCAGTAAATGGGCCGATATAGATTCACTCGCAAAGACGGGTAAGAGCAGCACGCTAAACCCGGCGACTCTCCGAGATGCGAAGCAAGATATTGTCTTGGAATATACCTACCCACGCCTGGATGCTGAGGTCAGCAAGAAGATGATTCACTTGCTCAAGAGTCCATTTGTTATTCACCCTGGCACCGGCCGGATTTGTGTTCCCATCGATCCTCGCAATGCTGAAAACTTCGATCCTCTCTCTGTCCCGACAGTAATGAGTCTGCTTGCTGAGATTGATGAATATGACGCGAACAACCCTGCCGGCACAGCAGAGGCAGATATCCCTGATGTTGAAGGCAGTGCGATGAATGGCTCTGACATTAAGGGTGGTCGTAAGGTGCAGGACTATGAAAAGACTAGCCTGAAGCCTTATATCGATTTCTTCCGTTCCTTCATTGCAGGCCTCATTAAGGAAGAGCGTGCTGGCAAGCGTGAACGCGATGACAATGGCGCTGCTGTCAAGGCCGATCCTATGGAATTTTAATCGCAGCATGTTCATGTTCCTTCCCTTTGCCTAGCTTTGCCTCATAGGCTTATGACTTTATGTTTTGTTAATTACCATCGCTTTCATCTTGTACTTTATATCAAGGATTGCGTTTTCGAGGAGTTGGGGTCTGTTGTGCATGGGACCGAGTCATTTGCCATCAATCAGCCTGTTTCTACATTTATTACCTTCTCTCGAATCTACGAATTGGATACAGATAGTCACTCGGCTGTGGAATTTGTCAATTTACAAGATATGCAATACAAGCTAGGGCTAGGGGTATCGCCATGTATTAAGTGAAGTGATTGTATATTGGAAATATTGGTACAAATGGAGTCGCACAAGTAGTTGCACTAAAGCGAACCAGGACAGGGAGGCACGAAGGTGGTATCTCCGCATCAGGTAAACTTCTCATTATCAAAAGGCACCCATGACAGGATTAAGAGGAAATGAGCCAAAGGTTAAATAGGGCAGTTAATTTAAGCACCAATGAAGTTCTTGACGGCTAAAGGAGAAAAGTATTGTCAGCACGAGTCACAGAAATATTATATAGGAAGGGAAACATACTCTCCAACCAGCGCAGGTACTCCTTCTGCTCCTTGACGGAGATGTAGTCAGGAACCATGTTAGCGAACTCGGCGTTAAGGCCACGGTCCTCGAGGTAGCGGTCCCAGAGACCCTGGAGGTCTTCATCAAGGTTCTCGAAGGGGGGACCGGCGTAGAGGCTCTGGCGAGTCCAGTCCTTCTCAGCAGTCAGGGACTGGGCGAGCTCAGCGTTGGCGAAGTGGGAGACCTCCTCAATCTGGAAGACACCGTCCTGGACAACGGTCTGGATCAGAAGGGCACCATTGTTGGGCTTCTCAACGGTGATGGTAACGCGGGCAGGGAAGCTGGGCTCCGGCTGCTCGAGACCCTCGGCGGAGGCGTCATCGCGGGACTGGTTCTGGAAGTCCATCTCGTCGGTCAAGGAGGCATCGTCAAAGTCCTCCTGTTCGCTGATGTTCTGGATATCGGCGACGGTGAAGCTGACCCGGATGCTAAACAGTCATGTATTAGCATTGATCATCGATGTCAAATGAAAGGAAAAAGCGGAATGAGATCGTACTTCTCGGTGCCGAACTTCTTGGTGAGGATAACCTCCTGTTCACCCGCAACATCCTTCACCTGCCACTCGCCAACCTTAATAGTCTCCTCGATGGCTTCCAGTTGCTCCTCAAACTCAGGGATTTCGGAAGACTTCTCGTGTCTCAGCTCATCCTCGAGCTTGGCGAGAAGCTCGACGTCGACTGTAAAAAAAAAAAGAAAATCCAAAATCAGCGCAAGGCCACACACAGAGTCCGCCACCAGAGAAGATCGGATTTCGGCAGACTCCTTCAAATATCAGTCAATGCATCTTACCTTCCGATGAAGGAGCCTTGAAGATGCTAGAGGTCGAGAAGGCAGCGTAGGCGGGCTTAGTGGCCTGATTCCAGGATTGGAAGACAGCGGGCTTAGGGAGTGCTGGGCGCAGTGCCGAAGTGGCAATGGAGCGCGATAAAGTGCGCGGGATAGAGCGGGTGATAGTGCGAAGAGAAAGCATTGTGAATGTGGATGGTCCAGAGTTGGTGAAGATGAGAGCTCGGGGAAAAAGTGAATGAGGTAAGTTATTACGAGTGCCAAGACCGCTTCTGTTTTGGCCGACTTTGCATCACGCAATTGGATTCTATAGGCAAAAAACACATATAATTACAATTGATCTTTATTGTAGATGATATTAAGTAATTTTGGCAGATTGGAATTCATATTGCGCCTCGCTCTACTATACGCGCATGAATGGCTGCAAGTCCTGGCGCATGAGAAACTACACATGTAGATGGACGATACAACCGCATTGAATTGAAATGGTATATTCGAGAATATTCGGCTGTACAGAATCTAGAGAAGAATCAATGTACCCATAATGCGCCAACCCAGTCTTTTTGGACACCAGACAAAAAATGTATAGAAAAAAGTAATCGTGAGATCATGACATGCTCTTCGGTGGGAAAGTAGACGTGAGTTTCTCTCCGTCTTTCGTGAACCGCATGAACTTGATGGCACTAAGACCTGACCAGTGTCCATTCCAGTTCTTCATCGCAGTCATTGCATATTGTTCGGTTAGATCGGGCATCCATAGCCCGGTTGCGAACTCCCGATCCTCGGTTTGCACCCGCTGTTTCAAGGCCTCTTCGCGCTTGCTAGGAGGACGTCCTTTCCGGCGCTCTGACTCAAGTTGTTTAATCTCCTCAGCATCACGGGCAATGTACCTGACCTGGGTTAGTCTTCGGGTATGATGGTTGATCGTTGGTGGTACATACTTGGCGACGAACTCGGAAATCTCCTCGGTCGAGAGGGCCTCAGTACGGTCTTGTATAGCCTCATGGATGTAATCAATTCGGTCCACTATTTAAGTCAGCCTGGTTGACCTTCAATTGAAATGGGCAACTGTCTCACAGTATGGCTGTCTTGCACGGTTCACAGTGGCGTTATGGCGGGACAATCGATCGTCGCGAGCACCGGCTTTGCGGAGTCGGTGGGCATCGCGACTGTTCTCATGAAGCGCATTAGTGGAGCTGCGCTTCTTGGAAATCTGCTTGTGCACCTTTTCCAGAGTAACAGGCATGGTTGCGGGCAGAGGACAAGAATTACTCCAAACACTCCGCCGTGGGTTTCGTCGATAATTTTCGTAAATGCATCGGCATAATTAGGCGGTGACTCCGAAATCACCGCCTTCCCCACTCGAGGAAAGCGCGTCTGCGCGTCGAGATAGGAGCATTCCAGGAGTTATTTACTCCCTCAATTCTTTAACTAGGATTCGATTTGGACCTCGCATTGTATTCAATATTCACTATTTTCCTGCTTGTGAAAATCCCAACCTATGTTATCATTTATTGCTTGAATACGAGGACCCGCCTGTCCCTCGAACGGTGTCCACCATGGGCATTAAAGGTATGCTGTCTTATGGCTGTCTAAAGGGGGGGATAAATGGTGATTTTAACGCAACCAAACAGGACTGCACGGGCTTCTCAAGTCCATTCAGAAACCATGCCACATTAAGAATTTCAATGGGCAAACACTTGGAGTCGATGCATATGGATGGCTGCATCGAGGAACTGTTGCTTGTTCAGTTGATTTGGTCCTGGAGAATCCTACCAGGAAGTATGTCATTTGGTCTCTCGGCCCGTGGACTGTTGGCTGACAAGGCTATCTTATGGCAGACACATTGATTTCGTCCTCAACCGAGTCCGTATGCTTCTTTTCTTTGGAGTGAAACCCTACCTTGTCTTCGATGGCGACAATTTGCCCAGCAAGGCAGGCACCGAACAGGATCGCTACCAACGGCGTCAGGAAAGCAAGTCCCTTGGATTGGAGCTACAGCGGAAAGGGAGAATGCCAGAAGCTTACCAGGAGTTCCAAAAGGCCGTCGATGTGACTCCCTACATGGCTCGCCAGTTAATTGAGGAACTGAAGCAAATGAATGTTCAGTATGTGGTGGCCCCGTACGAGGCAGATGCCCAGTTGGTGTACCTGGAGCAACAGGGAGACATTCAAGGAATCATATCTGAGGACTCGGATTTGCTTGTCTTTGGAGCAAAGCGGTTAATTTCCAAATTGGACCAACACGGGGAATGCATTGAGATAAATCGCGCCAATTTTACTGCTTGCCGCGAAGTCAGTCTGGTTGGCTTCAGTGATCCAGACTTCCGAAACATGTGCATTTTGAGCGGTTGTGATTACTTGGCAAATATTCCTAAGCTGGGGCTGAAGACTGCCTACCGGATTATTCGCAAACATCGGAATGTTGAAAAAGCCCTGCGTATGCTCCAGTTTGAGGGCAACTTTCGAGTCCCGGCGGACTACCTGACCAACTTCAAACAGGCAGAGTTGACCTTTCTTTATCAACGGGTCTTCTGCTGCAAAGCTGGAAAGCTAGTGACTTTGACACCACCTGACAAGGATATCAATTTGGCAACGCTGCCGTTTATCGGCGCCGATATGGAGCCGGAAATTGCCATCGGAGTTTCTCGTGGCGATCTGGATCCAACCACCAAGGAACCAATCACCCTGAAGCCCCTATTCGCAAACAGATGGACCCTTGGCCTTAATCGCCGCCAAACACTAGGTACTTCTTCCGAGTTGAAGCCAAAGAAGTCCATCAATTCGTTCTTCACTCCTAAGAGGACACCTCTAGCTGAGCTGGACCCTAACAGCCTAACTCCGTCTCCGAGCCAGCAGCGACTCCTTGAGCGAAATGCAAACAACAGCTGGCAGGCTAATACAGCGCCCTTCCGCTCCAACTCGGTCAGGTCCACACCCCTCAGGGCATTTTCTGACCAAGGCCTCAGCCCTATGGCTCGGAGTGTGGAACGCTCGTCTTTTCTGGCGCAAAGTGCAAGCTCGTCGACATTGCAGTCTACAAAGAGACAGAGACTCTGCTCTGAGACTGAAGGGGATACTCTGCCGGCTTGTTCCCCTGCTCGCAGTCGGTTCTTTGCTCCTACTTCTGACCAAACTAGCCCTAGTGGCCAAAAGCTCTCCCGGTCAAAACGGTCACGCAAGTCGGTGATCGGTGTCTTCTCTGATGAAGTCGCCGAAGACATAATGTCCAGCATCCCCGATCCCAGTACCACATTTGGGTCCGCTGAGTCTAAACCCGAAACCTCCCTTGAAGTATCTGGCAAGCCCAGTGAAGTTGAAACCCCTTCCAAGCCTACTTCCAACGAAGTCCGAGTGACTGAGGACATTGAAGTATCTCAGAATAGCCCCAGAGATACCACACCGAATTCCCCCGGTTTCAATCAGGCTCTTGACTATCACGTTGACCGGCAAAACTCGAATGTACTTTCCAAGTTTACCTTTAAAGCGGGGCAAAAGCCCGAAACAACCGCAGCTAGCTCTACCATCACTAAGACTCCTGCGATTCAGACTTCTCATAGACCTTCAACACCCTCGACCCCCAGAAGCCCAGCTGCGATTGCACGAAGCAACGTTTTTCAGCGACGCCTCACACCGCTCCAGCGGATGGAGCAGTCCGCTCTCAGTCGATCTAACAGCATCAACATTCCTACTAAACTCCGGAATGCCGAACCTGCTGAGCCTCGGACTGAAGCCTCTTCTCCTGTCATACATAAGGGGTCCTCTTTTGCAGGAACTCAAGGCAGCGAAGATCTCATTGTCCCAGACAGTGAGGACGAAGAGGACGAGGATGAGCCTAGCACAAGGCCCCCAACCACTCTTGATCTGAAACGCTTTTCTTTTGGCGCAAACTAGGCTGCATATCTAATTGATTACGGAGCATTAGGACAGGAACAACGGGTCTTGGTATCCGGGGTAGCATTGGACCACCTGTTTGGTGGGTTCCACTTTGGCGCGTAACCTGTGGTGTTAATACTTTTTTTTAATTGGGGTTATTGTTTGACATAGCGTTGGTTAGGGTCTGGGAATCATAGCATGAAAAGTCTGAAACTTTGAAACGTGCCTGATCCGTAGATTGTACATCGAGATAGTGTAGACGGCCCAATATCTAAGAGGCTGGGTGAATCGCGTGGCTTATGGAAGTGGGGCGAAGGTTATCGAGATCTGCACTAGCCCATATCGGGACTAATGCGGTCCAGACTTTCCCGTGTGAATGGGCAGAACTACCCACATAGAAGGCGGTCTGACATGGTTACCGGGGAAGCGGGACAGTAAACAAGAGTGGTTGGCCCAGCCTCCGAGATTTCGTATACTCTTGCCTCATCCCCAGCCTCCAGAGAGATTCGGAGAATCTGTCGATTAGCCTGACGTTGAGTTTTGTGCCAGCTGCAATCCCTTCTTTCTCTTCCATTCCTTCTACACATTCCCTGTCTTTCATATACTTCCCACCTGTACTACAGGCGTCAAGTCATATCATATCTCTGACCCATCTGGATAATCCACTCTAGGTGCGAGCCGGATTCCACAATATTATCAAATATTTTGGATATCTTTCAAAATATTCCCAGTATTGAATACGTTCTGAACGATCCGATCTTTATCCTACCATCCACATTCTTCATCTACATTCCATTCCAACGATCTCGATCTCGATTCGCCCGTCTTCCCAATCACACGAACAAGCAATAAGTGCGCCACTGGTGTCCAATTGAGTTGTGTGATTGCATTCAGTTCAGGCAACTCCTTCTCGGAGACCGAGAAGCGAGTCAACAAAAAAGTGCAGGAGTTCGACCCCAAGGTTGTCATAGTTGAACACAATGGCTGTTCCCTTTGCCCAAAAATGGGCCCGTAAGTGACCACATACCAGGGGAAATTATACAATGCCATTGTCGCTAATTCTTCATACAGGGTTCCTTCCACTGATCGGGTACCACCACGTGTTGATGATTATCATAGCAGTTGCTATTATCCTATTATGTGAGTGCCTGTCTTTCTCATCGCTCTCTCTGTTGGGATGTTACTAATATATTGCAGCACTTCTGTTGGCCGGCTGCTCTTCCTCATCCCCACAGATCCCTGACATCTTCCTTATCTCTCTATACTATGAAAGGTATAACCCCATTATGGACCTCGCACAAGTCCAACCAGATGTGGCGAGTCCGATCTCCCACATCGTCGGCGGCGCAGAGATGGAAGTCCGAGTGGGGTACTTTGGTATCTGTGTTCAGCCCGATAAAGGTTCTTTCATTTGCAACGCCAATGCGACGGCACTGGCTGAGATTGTCACTGTGGATCAAGATCCAATGAACCTGATCTGGGTTGCCTCCACATTCAAAGACGCCGTCGTATTCCCGTATCTCCTGTGAGTATCCTTCCCTTTGTTATTTCTACACAACGCTAATACTCGTACAGGATTGTTGCTGTCATTCTCGCATTCTTCTGTTTCATCCTTCTGGCGACATTCCCTGGCTGGCACGAGGAGGTCGACGACACTGGATCCGAGACTGAAGTCAAGCCTTTCCCCTCGCGGCCCGTTTCCCAGGCTGCGCTAGCCCTCATTTTTGTCTCCTCGGTGTTCGTTCTCGTGTCCGTACTGTGGCAGCACACAGCATCTGTCGCTGCCAGCACGATAGCCCAAGACATGGGCAATGGAAGTGTGAAAAGTGGCGTCGGCGCTTCTGCAATGGTGCTTGGCTGGTTTGGCTTTGTCCTGCTAGTTATAGTCACTGTTGGTTTGCTGTTCATGATCTTGAGTATACGTCTGATCCGCAAACTGACCGACGATGAATAATCACATTGATCCTCAAGGCCAAAGCAACACTTGCTCTCTTTGTTTTCTTTTTTTGCGACTTGTTTACACCTACCTCTTCTTCGCCTACGACATACCTTACCCTTATAACGGGACGACACAAATGGGAAATGAATAATATCTACGAGCACACGACACTGGCTCACAATACACGGAATGGACGGGAACGGAACACACGGCACTTGGGACATTCTGATTTCCCCGGGAATTTGGGACCTGGACAGTTGAATTTCACGAACATATTTGGGAATATGGATCCTCGCATGCTTTCTCTTCTTGGGATTTGACAAACATCCTTGTCGTTTCATCTCGGAAATTCACATGTGGCACCTCTGCCGATCTGCGAGGATAGAATGAATGCAATGCCATCGAGTCACATATTGTACAGATCTTTTTTGCAGGTGTTGGTTTCCTTTTTTGAGTGGAATTCTGTTTTATGTTCAGCACACGGCGTTTGTTTGATCGAGTCATGTATACCACAGCCTCTTGTTTATTCCTATGCTGTGTTCCTCTTCTGCTTCTGATGTAGAACTGCAAATTCCGGTTAGTCCTGATGACAAAATGTCAAAAAAATGATACCAAAATCAAGTCTTCATTACTCGCTCTCTCGAGTAGATAGCCTCTAAGATGGAAAGTCCAGCTTTGCCTATGTTGCCGAGTATAACTACATATGTACCGGATAATACCTGGCACTCGAGACCTTTCCCTTTCCATTTTAGTGCTCACCTCTCGCCGCTTTTTGATCACTGAGTAAAACTGAGCACGTCCCTAAGTAGGGCAAGTGCCGATGTTAACTATAAGAAAGGCTGGAGAAATGATTGTTCGTGACGATTGAAGAATATGCTAATAGTAATTTCTATTATAGGGACCATAACGGATTCGCTAGCACCGAGTACCAAACGCAGAACTACTAGGGCGGCGTATCTGGTGGCAACGTAGTGAAGGAGCAACGTAACACCCCACATAAAGACGAGACTAGCAACAAATTTTCCGAATGGTAGCCTTTGCATGGTATAATGTCCGGGTAATTGTGCAATGAGGTACCCTTAGGTGAGTTAGGCATGGGCAATCTGAGAGTAAGACGCTACTGCTCACTAACGTAGAAAAAAGTCCCTAGGTTGTTGTATTGTTCTTTGCTTATGCCTGTCTCTTCAAATAGGCCAAGGATAGCAGCGTATCCCAGAGATGTTTTGTCAATCTAGAAAAGTTAGGGATTTAGTACCACGTTATTTATTGACTGAACCTACAAAGAGTAGCAGGTTAATGGCAGAAAGTAACCCAATAACGTTCCAGTAAAATTTCCGCCTCAGCTTTTTCTCCTTTTCAGCATCCAATGAATCAACCTCATCTCCATGATTTCCAAGGATTGCCAGGGTTACATCAATGTATTTTGTATCAATAGCGGAACCGCTTTCCGGTGCTGGAAAACCCGAACTTGAAGCCTCGGCCTTTGCTGCAGTGACCATTCTCGGGCCCGTGTTTCCCTTATGAAAGCGAAGGACAGATAAAGAGGAGCAAATTCTATCCTTTTCTTCAGGTAAAGCCGCTTAACTTATGGCAGGGAAAGTAAAAAATGAGAATTTAATGAACTGAACACGCAGGAATCCTGCATTTTATAATCATCCAAAATTCTCAAATACACCATATGGCAGCCCGAAAACGTCTTCAACCTTCTTGACATTACATCTGCTCGTGTAATCGGGACTGAGGGCAGACAGCCACTATTTACTGCCTCAGGTCTACGGTTGTCTTATAGGCTGTACAATCTCTTTGCGGCTTATGGCCGCAGTAAGCTAATTTCTCGATAGGACGGTAAAATCGACGTGCACTATTGGGCGTACATATCGTGAACCTGGTACGTCGAAACAATTTCGTACACGGCAAGTCATACACTGGGACCAGCAATTGCTCAAGCTGGTTGCTGGGGTGGTGCAAACCCTGCTTAGGCAATATCATGTCAAACAGGCTTCTGAGATTAGATGATAACCTTGCTACTCCTCTCTCTGAGCCCAAAAATCACATACGCGAAAGGAACAGTGCATAGTGATAGGTTTATCCCCCTTTAATGGAAACTGGGCGTAAATCAGATTCGTTGGGTAAAGACGGAGTCTTTCTAGCGGCCCGGGTGTATTTTTTTTTTAAAAAAGGCCCGAGGGCGCATATTTTAGGTAACTCCGCAAATACAATGCTTTTAATCTGGTAGGTTCTCACAGCACGGAAATGCTCATATCGTCTAAGTTCGCTATTGAGGGTGTGATTGGCTTGCCTCGCCCTAGCTGAGGTCCAATGACATGGGGCCATTTCTAGGAAGACGGAGAAACACTCAACAAGGAAGCCACAAATAGAAGTGTTCTGAGTGACGTGAGTAAACCCCAAGCTTCAGAGAGGCACTATTACGTGAAGGGTAACCCGCCCTTGGCATACCATGGGCCCCTCTTTTCTCCCTAGATTTTCTGGCAACAAAGGGGAAGAGAGCGGAAATGGCTTCCTACAGTAATATCCCTGCTTAACGGGCCATACTTTGGAGATACGTAGCTTATTAATGCAGTCCATTCTGGGGCGAAGATTGGAGAGACGCCCAAGCGACTCCAGGATGATTGAAGACCGCCTCGAGTTCCTGAATCACATGTTAAGCCAGCAA